>JALNQK010000474.1:0-13452 GCA_028458525.1 Ophiosphaerella herpotricha
ATAATCTTAATTACTATCTAGATTACTATTAATATTATCTTATTAATATTACTTTATTACTATAAGCCTATAAGCTAGCTTATAAGCTAGCTTATAGTTAAGCTTATATATAAGTTAGATTATATAAGTATATATATAGGCTATAGTGTAATTCTATTTATAGCTAACTATATTACTAATCTAATAGTTTAATCTAATAGCTCTACTCTAATAAGAAATAGTACCTAGTTACCTTTATATTAAGAAAACTACAAGAAGTAGAACTAAACTATAAAATATATAATACTAAGCTTTTAGCTATTATTTATAGCTTTAAATAATAGTAGTACTATTTTAAAAGTATATAGTATACTATTTAGGTACTAATATAGTAGGGTAATATAAAAAAAAAGCTTAAAAAAAAGTTATAGTTTTTTATAATAGGGCTTACTATAGTACCTATTAGTTAGCTTACCTAGGTATATAGTAATTGTAATTAGAGTATAATATAAATAGGTATAGGTTTTAGGTTAACTATTAATAGGGCTAAGGTATAATAATAATTCTAAATAGTAGATATTAAGTATATATTACTCTAGGTTAAAGATTAAGATTAATAATACTATTCTAATAATAGATATTATATTAGCTATATACTTTACTTATTAATAACTTAGTACTTTACGTATAGCTAAGTACTTATTAGTAACTTAGTACTTTGCGTATAGCTAAGTACTTATTAGTAACTTAGTACTTTGTATATAGCTAAGTACTTATTAGTAACTTAGTACTTTGTATATAGCTAAGTACTTATTAGTTATATATCCTAGTTGTATTCTATTGCGCTGTTATACCTAAGCGATATAGAGTAGCTACTAGAGCTATCTCCTAGTTCTATTAGTTTAAATAACTATATAGGGTTATAACCTATAATATTTTTAACTTGTAATAACTCTACGAATATTCTAGCTAAAAATATAAGTAAGTAAGAATATAAAAGAAAAAATATAGATCTATAATTTAGCTTACTTTAATTTTTAATTACTAAGCTAACTTAAGCTAGGATTTTAAGTATTTAGAGGATCTTTTTTAATACTAACTTTAACCTAATAGAACTTTTTAATTTAGGTATAAAAATCCTTTATATTCTAACTATACCTAGTATTATTAGACTATATTATATAATCTAATTTTAAGCTTAAGTTACCTAACTAAGTTTTTAGTTAAAGAAAAAAGAAAAAAATAGCTATATTAGTATATAACCTAATATTACGTAATAGGTTACTAATCTACTTATCTATTTAGTATAAAATAGCTTTAATTATAGTTTTTCTCTATATCCTTTAATATAAGCCTAAATCTCTCTAACTTTCTTTATAATATATTTTACTAGTAAACTAGATATACTACTAAGCTAGATACTTTCTCTTAGTATTAGGAATACTATATATAAAAAGTTAATTTACTTATAACTAGCTATAGAACTAGTATATAATATACTTATATCTAATTTAGAATCTTCTTCTTTATCTTTTTAGTACGTATAAGCGTTATACCTAGTCTTACTATAGTTCTTATAGTACTATTAACCTAGTTAGGCCTATTTATTACTAACCCTACTATAATACTTCTTTAATAGCTAAGATACTATAAATACTTTAGTAGCTATATATAATACTATAGAACTATACTCTATTATACTACTATACTAAATTTACTTCCTTTTATACGTTTTATACTTAGTTATCTCTACTAATTACTCTTTAAGCTCTATAATCTTTAAGCCTATAAGAGTATTTTAATATAGTATTAATTTAGCTCCTTTAATTAGCTATAAGAACCCTTACTAGGCTATATCTAGTAACTATATAAAAGAATTACTTATAAGCTTTAACTATAAGCTAAATTTATATATATTACTTAGTATTTTTAACTACTATAGTATTTCTAGTAGTAGAGCTAGTAGTAAGGTATGTAGCTATACTTTAAGCTAATTAAAAACTACCTACGCGTTAATAGAGACTAGTCTAGATACCTTAAAAGCTTTCTTATAGTTATTATACGTAAATATACTTAAAAACGCGTCTTTAAAGGCTAGAAGGAAGCTTTCCTTATTAATATAGTAGATACGTTAGTATACTAAGTTTTATATATACTAAGAGTACTTAAGCTTTAGTAGTAAAAAATAAACTATATTAAGTAGCTAAAAGATATATAATAAATAGGCTAGTATATAAAAGGTAAAGATCTTTTATATAAAGTAGTAATCTTTAAATTCTTAGTTAAAGTAGCTCTTATAGCTATCTAAGATAAGTAGCCTATATAACCTTACTTAATATATCTTTATATACTTATTAAAGTACTTTAGCTACTTAAAACTAAGCTAATTATTTATCTATCTATTTTTAGAGACTAAAACTTTCTAGTTATATAGTATATCTACTTCCTTATACTAAGTAGAGATATAAATATACTCTTTGTAGATAATAAATAGTAGGATTAAGTACCTAGTAGTATAGATACTCTAGATAGTAGTAACCTACTCTCTATTACTTAGCTAGATAAAATTAAGTCTTATATACTTCTCTAAGCCTATAACTACTTTTATTAAGCTAATTATACTTATCTAAAAGCCTATCTTATTAAAGTTATAGATATTATCTAGGTTAATACTATATAATATAATAGTATCTTATATACACTTAAACTACTTACTAATAACTACTAGGTCTTCTTAAAGTATCTTTTAGTAATCCTTTATATAATTAAAAGCTATCTTAAGCTCTTCTATACGTATAATAAATTATATAGGCTAGTTTTTTCCTACTAGCTTTTTACTACGCGTTACTAATAGTTTATTAGCTATATCTACTACTTTATATAGCTAGAGAGTAAAACCTTTTAAATTAAGGTTAAGAATATATTATATAATTATCTACTTTTTAGTTAGAGTAAGTTTCTAGTAGTTTAGTAGTATTTAGAGCTAGAATATAATTTTATTAAGCTAATTAGTAAGCTACTAAAAAAGTATATTATATACTACTATAGTATATTATATACTTTAAAACTAGCTTAGATTAAAAGCTTATACTATAAGAGTTAGTTTACTTTTATATTAAGATAATAAAAAACTTTATTATTAAGGTATTTAGTATTATATAAGATATTCTTAGTACTAAAAGAAAGTATCTAGCTTAGTAGTATATTTAGTTTACTAGTAGAATATATTATATATTCTAGAATTTCTATAGTTATACTAATTAAAAAGCTAATAATTTTATTTTATAATAAAATCTATTAATAAGTCTTACTTATATAATATAAAATATTTATATATTATATATAGCTATAAATTTAAAATAGAATTAGTAATTAGTTTATTCTAGAGCTATTATACCTTTTTTTTATTAATTAACTTATTTTTAATATAAAGATATTATAAGATTTAAAGTAGATTTTAATAGTTACTTAAATCTAAAAAGGTTTTTTATAAATATATATAATAAAAGCTTAAGTTAAAGTTATTAAATAATTATTAATTATTTTAATTCTTTCTATTTAGGAATATTATAAAAGGTTCTTTTTATACCTAATCTTAAGCTCTATTATATATTAATTTTAGAGTTCTATATTATATACTTATAATAGCTACTATATATATAATTAGTAGTTTACTTAATTACTAGAACTATATTATATCTAATAGATATACTAACCTTTATTATAATAAAATACTTTAATTTAAATTTTTAAGTATTTTATTATATATAAATTAAGAATATAAAAGTTTCTAATATATTTTATTCTTAATATTATAGAACTTTATTAAATAAAATAGTATTTATAATAATATTTTAGTTAAACTAAATTTACTTTATTAGTATTAGGTTATATACTATAAAACTTTTATATATATTTAAAATATATTAAAGTTTTATAGGTTATTATTATTACTAAGTTATAAATAAAAGAAGTTAAAGCTAGTTTTAAAATACTTAGTCTTTACTTCTTATTATATTATAGCTTTACTCTACTATACTAAATAAACTTAAAAAAGTAGAAGAGTATTTAATTATATTAAATACTAGAATAGAATAGTATATATATATATTATCTAAGAACTCTCTTAGCTTTTAGCCTTTCTAGCTTAGTATAAGTACTTGCGCTAGTACTATAACTATAGCCTATAGCTTATAGTTATAATATTCTTAGTAATATTCTTAATACTAAGTATAATTAGATAATTTCTTAATATTTTTTAAGTAGTTTATTATAATTTTAAAAATTTTAAAAATTTATCTTAATTAGTCTACTAGAAGAGAAGTTATTATAATTTAAAAATAAAGTAGCTATTTAGAATAGCTAATTATAATAGTAATAGAGTATATTATTTTAAGATTATATTATATTTTTATTATATAAGCCTTAATAATTATTATTATTTAAAAAGTTTTTAAAAATATTAAATATTAGTAAAGTTATACTAGTAAAGAGTTTTAAGTAGCTATATAGTAGCTCTACTTAAAACTACTTGCTCTAGCTGCAACGTTAACCTTCTTGCAAAATTCAGATGGTCTAAATTACTCGTAAGCCCCTAGTTACTACTCGACTACAAAATTTCATAATAATAGCTATTGTGTGTGGCTCTGCAGCCTCATCTTTGAGGTCGCGACTTTGGTGAGGGTGGCTCGTCACGCGAACTGGCTCGTCACGCGCACAGACACGTTAGCGCTTGTCTAGTCAGCCAACACCTTGTCAACGTTGAAAACCACAGTCAACCTTCGACACAGCCATCGTACAACTTCGAGATGCGGTCTAATGCACAGCGATACCTACTTTGTAACGCAAGGACATACCACCACGTCACCCTCAAGCGTCGGAACCCGCCGTTGTCTCCTCCGCCGACCGAAGGAAAGACCTGATTAAGCCCACCACGTCTTCATGCTTCTCGCGCCCACTAGCGCCGATTCCTAGACCAAACAAGCAAGCAGCTGAGATCTAGTCTAGCTCGTTGAAGAGGGAACACTATGAGATAAGAGGGGTATAAGACAAGATAGAGTGCGGCGGCCCTGAAAATCGAAGCCTGCACTTCGGCAGGTTGTTTGGGTGTCACTAGCAAACGCCATCGTTGCAAGCACATACGGAGGTGGAGAGGCTTGCATGTTTGGGTGATATAGCTGTTGTACGGTTAAACAACCAACGGCTCCTTACACGAGCACTGCGATCTTTCGTGTCGTAGAGATGTGTCAGTTTAACTCTGAGGGTTATCAGAAATTTTTCAAGGTATGTGAGATTCTGACGCTGGTAATGAAATTGGCTGACTTAATAAATAGCCAGATGTACCTGGTAGGAAGAACGGATGAGAGATGGGAGTTTCCATTTTCAAAACCTCACTTTTAGTTGTTACTGTTAGCATGTACTACGGGCATAGCAAAAATTTTATGAGGATGCAGTTACCATACACAGTGCTGTCTTTGATGACTCAACTTTCCGCATCAAAAATTACCTTTTGAACCTCCGTCCTCGCAAACTTTTCATAACACGGCGTTAATTGTTCCGGATCACATTTCATTAGAACAGTAACACTCGCTCTGCTCCTCGTTCAACTTATGATTTCCTCGCTGTATGTTGAAGAAACTAAAAATTATATGCCGCATGTCTATTCGATTGCTCACACTCTTTTCAACCACCTCATGCTTTTTCCTTTTCCCCTCCAGGCGCATACGGAAACCACTCCTCTGGTTTCGGATACTCCCAATCGCTTGGAAACTCGTAGGTCTCAAAGCACGTCCCCGTCTCCTCCCCCGTCTCGAAGAATGCAAAGTGATTCTTCCCCATCCAACTTCCCCCCTGACTCATCACAAACCCCCTCTTCTCGAACTCCTTCACACGTTCCATGAACGGGATCCCATTCATGTCGTACGCGATGTGGTGAATTCCAGGGGCATTGCCATGGGCGTCGAGCCACTCGCGGAAGATGTTGGGGCCCGCACCGTCCACAGGCTGAATGACTTCGTAGACCATGGTGGGGCTTAGCTCGGCGAAGCAGACGCGCAGGGTAAAAGCGCTGGATTGGCCGCGGTAGGTTTGGTTGGTGGTGTTTGAGGGAGTGAAGGAGTAGCAGCGCCAGGGGCCGATGCCCATTTTCCAGAGCCCTTGGATCGTCTTTTTGAAGTCGGGCGTTACGATGCAGATTTCCATGGGGTTTCCGAGGAAGGATTTGTTATTGGAGTCTGCCATGATTGGAAAGCTGGGTTTGTGTTCTACCTAAGTGGGATGGGAGATAAGAGACTGGAAGGGAACACTGGATTTAAGTATGTTGATTCTAGAGCTTACAAATAGATTGATTGATTGATTCCTACACGGTTTTAGCCGCGATTTCTCAGCAGCTATGCCCGGACGCAGAGGTTTGGCAAACAGCTGACGCTTTGCCGAGCGAATCAGCACGCCTCACTTCACCACCACAGGTGTGGCCAGCTGTTCCCTCGCCTCCGCTTGTGGTCTGGCTTCTATCTACGACTACGTACATTTCGTCTCAAGAAGTGACGTATCTGTGCCTGCATGTTTTCGCTCCCACGTACCGTTCCTATCATTTGCCATAAGGTCCGTCCCTACGTGGCGAGACACCCTGTGTGGCGAGACAAATGAGGGGTACTTTGACTTTCAGCAACTGCAAAACCCATGCGCACAACGAATATTGCTATAGTTTAATAAAAATAATCTATCGTAGCCAATTCCGAATGCCTACGATCCACTCTTCCCTAAGAATTACGTTTGCACCGTTGTCTCCGAACCTGATTTGTACAGCGCCTTCTTTCGTGACCTAACAGACTTCCCTCCCCACAGCGCCAACATCAAGCCTTTATGTCGCAAGCCAGTAAGGAGCTGTATTAGTAAGCTTGCCGTGCGGTTTCTGTAGATAGCTAGGCTAGGGTGAACAAAAAGAACAATACACGATTTTCTCATCAAGATGAGCCTACATATCCCTACACGCAAAAGTGCGACATACTATTAAAGGTCGTTAGTAGAAGAAAGATATACGTTAATTTATTTTACTCATGTGTATAAGTCGCCTACGCTACTCTTGTTAGTCTAACTCTAGTCGGAATCTCGTATATGGAAAAAAAAAATAACTTGCCTGTCTAGGTGACGGAGCGCGAAGCGGGCTATACTTTAGTTAACGGGTCTCGGTCGTCGTCCGAACTCTATGCGTCCGTCGTTCGTCCGAACTCTACAATCAATGCGCTCTCTATCTTTTGTCCGCATTTGGTGCGGCGGATAGCATCAAATTAGACATCGAACGTCAGGGACGTATGAGGGATACAATACTTATATATACAAACCTGTCGTATCCTTATTTCTGTATGATAGATGTTCTTTTGATTTTGGTCTCTGTTCAATTCACTTGGAGTCGAATGGGAGTATTGGATAGCAGTACCTTTGAATTTCTGGATTAAATTACTAGATTGAAGCGTTATAGTCAGAATAGCCGTAGTAGGCGGTATAGGAAGTACGACCCCCTCCTTTTATTTTCTTGTTTGTTCTTTTATCTATGATTTTCTCGCCGCTCTACTTTTACCGCCTCTCGTCCACAAACCGTATACCTTCCTCAAACTAGTCTAACACTGCCTAGATGTTGTAACCGAATTCCTGCCTACTGTTATAGCATCCGGGAAACACAACATCACTATCTTTACTTGAGGCAAAACGCCGGATAATTCCATTTTTGGGGTCTCATATAAGACAGTCAACTACAAGGACTGATCTAATCTTACAAAAGTATTAGACGGCTTCGAGGTCTGTCTTAGCTTCCTTGTCCCTACTGCTGACCTAGACTCTGCAATCTAGAAGAACCTTGTATATGCGTGCATCGACGCTGGTGTTCGGCGCTTTGCGCCTTCACAATGGTCTATTAAGAACAATTTCGGCTATGCAATGTTTAAACCTAGAGATGACGTCGCGGCGTATCTCGCCGAGTTGAACCAAAAGAATATACTATTAGAGTATTGTCTATTTCAACCGAGCATTTTCATGGATTACTTAGGACATCCATTTCCGCTTTGCTATAGCTTGCACACTTGGCTATATCTGCTTGATTTTGAGAACCGACAAGCCATCATCTTAGACGATGGGAACCAGCCGATTGTTTTCACAGCAGCGAAAGATATTGCTGAGATTCTGACGCTGGTACTTGATGACAATCGACCCTGGCCCGTTATTGGGGGTATGCGCGGAACCCGTAAGTCTTATTCCTAGTCCCTCATACCATCTTATGGAAAGGGAAATCCATTTCTATAACAGTCAAAGCAGTCTATACTAACCAGTGCGCCCTTTTAGGTACCACATACAATAAACTCATCGCTCTCGGCAAGAAACTGCGGCCAGGGCCTTGGACCGTCAATTATGTCAAGGGAGATGATGTCGAGAGCGGCGTGCTTAACTCCTCTTGGGCCCCCACCATGATGCACCCTCACATTCCAGAAGAACAGAGAGAAGCATTTTCAATAGAACTGACGCTTGTGCTGCTTAAGGCGCTCCGGCGTGGTGCGTGGGACGTCAATGACGAGTGGAACAAGAGGTTTTCAGAGTACGAGTTCATTAGTGTAGAAGATTATCTGAGAAAGGTATGGGAGGGAAGATCGTAAGTAGAGACGCCTGATGAAAAGGTCAATCGTAACAGCGCGTCGCTATTTTCTTGTTCCTGGTTCGACGAACAGTCAATTTAACAACAAAGACCTTAAAGAACGCATGAGTCCTACACTCGCAAATCTGATTATCATTATCTTTTGTTAAGTGCGTAGTTGGACAATCTCATTTTGATTTCCGGATATCTACAGCACATGCACACGATCTTTTCATTATTAACCGGTTCGCCAGAAAGGGAAGTTTGACTTTAAGAGGCTATTTACGAGTACAGTCCTTGCTCCTGGCTTCTTTTTCAGCCTCTTGCGCTTGAGATTAGCGCCGCAGAGAAAGAAGCCATACTAAATGATATGAACACAACTACAGAAAACAGTTTTTTATAATGAATTGGATACTTCGAGTGCAAACACCGTAGGCGGACACTCCAGTTGAGCAGGCTCTCTCGCTTCTCACCGTCAAAACTTTGAGGGTGTAGGAGTTAACGTGTTCCACCGCCTGACGCACGAAAATCACCAAAACACCAGCAGACAGGTTCAATAGACCACCGGTCACACTTCGGTGCTATAGCCGCCTCACGGATGTAGAATGTTTCCGACAGCTTACAAACATGCGCGGCACCTTTATGTGCTCTTTAAAACTTAGTCTAACAATTAGCTTAAGCTTTGCCTTGCCTTGCTGTGGAGTTTATCGGACAAATAACGGGTAATACTTAAGGCCTCACGGATCGGGCGTGCTTCGCTGCTGTTCGACATTATATAAGAACAGCCTGCTGCAGCAGAGAATCCGAGACCGAACTATAAGCTACCTACCGTTTCAGAAGGCACGCGCTAAGGAGACTAACCATGCACCGGCATATCCTGGTTCTCGGAGGCACTAGTATGTAGCCAATCACGTGCTATCTACGACATCAGCGAGTAGAGACATGCAGAGGGTGTGCGCCTTCTGACAGCGAAATCTAGGTCTGACTGGTATAGACTTCTGTCTTGCCGCACTCCGCGATGGTCACGAACTGACGCTCTACGCTCGGAATCCCTCCAAGATTCCTCCTGAAATTGCTAACTACGCGAACGTTGTCGTTGGAGCTTTAACGGACGCTACTAAGGTTGAGAAGGCCGCTGCAGGTGGCGCAAAGACATGCGTGTCATTCCTTGGCCCTGTATAAGGCACTGTGAAAGGTTCGACCGTATGGCGCCCTTGAAAGCCCACCGTTGTCGCCTATATTCCTGGGCTGACTGCGAGCAGCCTGTTGCAGGTGGCTATAAAGTTATCCTGCTGCTTCTCGAGAAGCACAGATATGAGCGGAATCTGCTTCTTAGCATAGCTTCGTACCACGACCCGGATGATACATTCTCATTCGCTTTCCTTGTCTTGATCTGCATGATTCGGCTCTTTGCGCATCTAGCGTATGTGGAAATCAACGCTATGAACACCTAGTTCGTGAACCTGCCGGGCCGTATGAAATGGACCGTCTATCGTGTGCCGATCCTGCGCAGTGGCGAGACCAGGCCGGTTAGGGCCGGAATGATTGGTGAGACCGGTATGTTTCTTGAAAGAAAGGGGCTGGTAGAATGGTTGTTGAAGGAGATGGAGGAGGAGAAGTAAGTTGGGAAGTGTCCCGCTCTCTCTAACGCTTAATGTCAGGATGAGACTCCGTTATGTTATCGGAGAGCCTTCTCAAATCTCGGCAGGCTGCTTCGTAGCTGTTGAAAAGATTGCTGTTTGTCTATCCTTTCTCGCCCACGCCTTGAACTATGTCGGTATTGCTTATTAGGCATGTGATATAAGCATGTCCTATGGCCTAACGTTAAAAGCAGCGGCTAGAAAGATAACGTAGTACATTGTGTCGGCACCGCTAGTAGGGAGGATGGCTGACCAGTTCTGGCCAGGACCTTGCGCCGGAGGCGATGGTTTGTAGACATGGCTGAAGGGAAGAGTGCTGTATGCAGCTCCTGGATGGTGTAGGGTCTTGCCATGCATGGCCACCATCACAGCTCTGCTAGTACTCATCCCTCACGGACATGAACAATCCAAAACTCCTCACGACTGTCAAAGGTCGAACCGAAGCAGTGCCTACGCAAGGAGCCGTTGGCTGTTTGACCGTACGACAGCTGTATCACCAAAACATGCAGAGCCTTTCCACCTTCGTATGCGTTTGCAACGGTGGCATTTCGCCAGTAACGCTCGGTTGAACCCACTGGCCGGAGCGCCCACCGCACTCTATCTTAACTTGTATCCTTCCCATCACATCGTATTCCCCTTCAATGAGTCGGGACTAGAGCTCGCTGCAACTTGGGCTAGGAATTGGCGCGCCGACTCGAGAAGCATGAGGACGTGGTAGGCTCGATCAGGTCGTTTCATCAGTCAGCGGAAGGGACAACGGCGGATCTCGGCACTCGGGGCGGCGTGATGGTATGGCTCTATATCACAAAGTAGGTATCGCTGTGCGTTGGACTGCATCTCAAAGTGTGTAGGATTGCTGGTTTCGACGCTGGAAGCGCGTTGGCTGACTAACAATCACTGGGCCATGTCTTATCACTGCTCCCAATCCCAAGTCGGATTTAAGGATAATCCGAATGCTTGGGCAATTTGCACAGTCACATATCTTACAGTAAAGTACCCGCTGGTACATAAGGTAAGACGTGCGGGGTCATCTTATATTAGCCTGGATCGGTGGTTTGCTTCTGCTAGAAATTAAAAAAAGTCCTCTAAACACTTCGAATCCTAGCTCGAGTAAGCTTAGTAATCAAAAATCGTAGTAAGCTAAATCAAAGATCTATATTTTCTCTTTTATATTCTTATCCGCTTGTACTTTTAGCTAGAATATCCGTAGAGCTATTACAAGTCAAAAACTATAACTTTTTTTTAGGCTTTTTTTTCGTGTCACCCTACTGTATAATATAAAGTATAAAGTAGACTTCTAAGTTAGTAATAAGAGTAATATATAAGTAATTAGAAGTTAAAAGTAGTAAGCTTTAATAATAAGAGCTTAGGATATAGGCTACTAATAGTAAAAGAAGTAACTAGTTCTTAAGAGCTTAAGGAGACTAAGCTTAAAAAGTTAGAGAAAAAGATATAGTATAGTAGAAATATATATAATTAGAGAGTATTAGGTTAGTATAGTAGCTCTATAGGTAGCTACAAGTAAAACTAGATAGAAGAGAAAGATACTAATACTAACTTATTATATAGTTACTACCTACTCCTTACTTTTATATATATTCTATAATACTATAATAGTAAACTTTAGTATTAGACTTAGAAGCTAAAGTAGTAGTAATAGTAGTATTATATAAGTTATAGAGCTAGTAGATATAATTAATATATCTATTAAATATTACTAGTACCTATTAATATTAGTTAAAGTATATATATATAAAGTATATCTTTAAAGAAACCTACTAAAGTATAACTACTTTAGTTATTATCTAAGTAGTACTTATAGTACTTTTCTTTTAGCTTATTATAAATAACTTTCTACTAGTAAATATTCTAAGTATAGTATAATAAATATTACTTTTCTTAATAAATTTAAAGTATAAGTAAAAGACTATAATAATATTATTAGTTTAATAGATAAGTATTAAGTATAAGCTAAGTATATATTTTAAATATACTATAGTTATAAAGAGATAAAGTAATATAACTATAAAGAAAATATTATTACTATATAAACTATACTAGTTACTAAGCTATAAAGTTCTTATCTATTATAAATAAAATATAATATTATTATTTAAGTTAACTACTATATACTTTTAAAATAGTACTACTATTATTTAAAGCTATAAATAATAGCTAAAAGCTTAGTATTATATATTTTATAGTTTAGTTCTACTTCTTATAGTTTTCTTAATATAAAAGTAACTAGGTACTATTTCTTATTAGAGTAGAGCTAAGATAAAATCCTAGATATTATAAATATAGATATATCTATCTCTAAGTAAATAGGTAGTACTAAGTTATAGTAGTATAGTATAAGTATACTTATAAAGTATATTTTAAGTTCTTTAAAAGCTTTTTATACTAAGTCTAGCTAATAGAATTATTAATTTCTCTTTAATAAACTTTTAATAGAAGTTTATAAAGCCTAGAAATAATTATAGTTTCTTAATACTAGTAAGCTCTAGCTATTATATAATAGTTTCTATATACTTAGGTTTAATATATATACTATATCTTATAATAATAAAGCCTAGAAAATATACCTTACTAGATATAAAGGTATACTTCTTTAGGTTTATAAAGAGTTTTACCTTTCTTAATACTATAAGTATATATAAGTATATTATTAAGGTATATAATATAAATATAATCTAGGAATCTACTAAGTACTTTATTAATATATACTTAAAAGCTTATAGAAGTATTTATTAGCTTAAAAAGTATAACTAAGTATTTAAAATACTTATAGTAGGTATAGAAAGCTATTTTCTACTTATTACCTACTATTAGATAAGATATACGATCTAGAGATTAAGTAGTTCTAGGATCGCGCTAATTCTAAACTATAAGAAGCTATCTATCTAGACTATTATATATAAAATAGGTATTATAAAAATATTAGTTAATTATATTATAATCTAAATAGTATAGGGCTAAACTACTATAATAGAGATATTAGATCTCTACTTTCTATATAGGGCAACCTTAGTAAACTAAGTAGATTAAAGTATATAGAGCTACTAGAGAGAGAGAATAATTAATAAGATTAATTAGAGAGTAATTAATAAACTTACGTAATTAATTAATTATTTTATTATATCTATTTATTATAGTCTTATACTATTCTTAGTAAACTATATATAACCTTTACCTTTAAGTAACTCTTTA
>JALNQK010000475.1:0-13440 GCA_028458525.1 Ophiosphaerella herpotricha
GTAATATAGATAGTAAGAGCTATTAGGTTAGTATATTATAAAAAGTAATATACTTAGTAAATACTTTTTAGGTTATAATAATAGCCTATATTTATACGTAAACTATAGAAGAAATAAGTACTTAAGTAGCTAATAGAGTAGTAAGTAATAAGCTAATTAGATAGTTACGTAAGTTATATAGTTAAATAGAGCTTAAGTAAGCTACTATCTAATATTTAATAGATTCTCTTAATCTACTATATTAAGCTACTCCTCTATAGTTATAAGCCTAGTACGCGCCTAATCCTTGTATATAAAAAGCTAGAGTACGCTAGTATAGTAATCTATTCCCTATTCCTTATTATCTATTAATTAATCCTTTAAAGCTATAGAGTCTATAAGTAGTAGTACGTTAATACTACTAGTAGCTATACGCCTTACTAATATACTTTATAAAAGCTTGTAGTATATAGGATTATATTAATCCTAAGCTCTCTTAGCTAGCTAGTAAGTTCCTAGAGGAGCTAGACGCTAATACTAATACTAATACTACTAATCTACGCGTCTATTATCTATGTATAAGTAATTAGTTACTATATATACTACTTAAAGAGGATCTCTATCTAATTAACAATAACTAGAAGGAGTAGGTACAAGATACCTACTAAAGTATTACGCCTATATAGAGGAGTAAGCTAGCTATTAAATAGCTAGCTACTTAACTAGAATTAAACTACGCTAAGCGTATACGCATTAGATAGATAAATAAGCCTAGGACAAGCTAGTACCCTAAGTTAATTATAGTATAAGCCCTCTATAGCTATATATTAATAAGCCTAGTAAGCTATATATACTCTAAGAGCTATTAGGTACTACTTTACTACTCTCTTTCTCTTTTTTAGATTATTAAACGCGTGTCTACGTAACTAGCTATCTAAGTACTACTCTAAGTATTAATTAATCTCTAACTACTTATTACTCTCTTATATTTAGAGCTCTTATACGCTACGTATACGTATACTTTACTACTACCCTATACTCTAAGTACTATAGTAATTACTTAATTCTCCTTTATATACTATATACTAAATTAAAGATTAGATACTTAGCTTCTCTAGTAGCTCTACTAGAAGAGCTAGGGAGTGTATAGAAAAAATAAGTACTTAAGTAGCTAATAGAGTAGTAAGTAATAGGCTAATTAGATAGTTACGTAAGTTATATAGTTAAATAGAGCTCGAGTAAGCTACTATCTAATATTTAATAGATTCTTTTAATTTACTATATCGAGCTACTCTTCTATATAAACTAAACTAGTATTAGATAGAGTAATATAGATAGTAAGAGCTATTAGACTAGTAAGTAGTATAAAGAGTAATATATATAGTAAAAGCTCTTTAGATTACTATAAAAAACTATAAAAAGTAAGCTCTTTTATAAAAGCTTTTATAAGAGTACTTTAAAGAGTTATACTCTTAGTAAAAAGGTATTTACTTTATATAAGAGTAATTAGAGTATCTAATTAGGCTAGAATAGTAGTAAAAGTAATTTAGATTACTATAAAAAACTATAAAGAGTAGGCTCCTTTATAAAAGCTTTTATAGAAGTACTTTAAAGAGTTATACTTTTAGTAAAAAAGTATCTACTTTATATAAGAGTAATTAAGGTATCTATTTAACTCTAAATATTAATTAAGGATATTAATAATAGGTATTAGTAAGTATAGCTAGAAAAGCTAACCTTACTTCTAGTATAACTAAGATAAGTTAGAAGTTATAAAAGCTTTCTTCTTACTACTTTAATAAAGATAAGAGAAAGGATAAGAAATATATTAAGAATAATAAGATAGAATATTATTAATAGTATCTTGTTTTTAAATATAAAATATATTATATTCTAAATAAAAACTTTAAAGTAGCTTTAGTATCTATATATACTTAAAGAATATAGAATAACTAGTACTAATTTAACTTTAAATATTATAAACTAGCCTACTAAAATAACTTTAGATATAGTAAGTAGAGGTTATTATTAAGGTAGGCTAGAACCTACTAATATAAATATACTATACTTTAATAGGTATAATATTATAGACTTCCTAGAAGAGTATAACTTTAAAGTAGATTAAGTTAGCTAAAGTAATAAGTACTAAAAGCTTTAGCTCTTATACTTTTATAACTAATATTATAAAATATTTATTTAGAAGCTACCTAGCTATTTAAACTAAAGGATCTTGTAAGCTACTTACTAAGGTAAGATTTTTAAGCTATACGTAAGCCTTAATAAAAATTAGAGAAAAAAAATATAATTATTTCTTAAGAGTTATATAAATAAAGTATAGTATAAGTAGCTAATAGTAAGATTAGCTAAGTAGTATTAGGACTTTATTATATACTTTAAAATAGTATTAGCTTAAAGATAAGTTATAGAATAAGAGAAAAGTTACTTCTTCTTCTAAGAGCTTATAATAGAAGATATAAAGAAAGTATTATACTTAATACTAAAAGATAATTACTTAAAACTTTAATATATTAAAAGCTTTAATATTAATATAATCTATAACTTTATTTAGAAATATTATAAGTAGGAAGAGAGCCTAAACGTATTAAATACTAACTATAGTATAGTACGTAGGGCTTTAGCCTAAAAGGATATAGTAGGCCTAGATAAAGAGTTCTCTATTATAGAAAGTATAGGAGTAGTAAAGCTAATTATAGTACTAGGTATTATTAACTTACTAATAGCTACTAAGCTAGTAGTAGTAAAAAAGATAGACTTAGTAGTTAATAACTTAGTTTAGTAGTTTATAAGTATAATACTTACTATTAAAGACTTTAATATCTTCTCTTTAAACTAAGTACTCTACTAACTCTAATTAGATAAGGATAACTTTATAGAGGTATATAAATAATTAGTAATAAAGCTTACTTAGAGTAATATAAGAATTCTTAAAAGAAATAATAAGTTATTCTAGTCTACTTACCCTTTAATAATAGATACTTAAAGTAGAGTTATAGTATCTAGTAGTTAGTAACTAAGAAAGTATTAAGCTTATAGTAAAAACTATCTAATTACAAACTATATAAGTCTTAATTAAATAAAGAATAACTAGTAGTTTTATATTAGACCTATTAAATTATTAATAGGTTATTACTAATAGAAATATTATTTTAGCCTATACCTAAATAAGAAATAGGGTATATTACTTAGTAAAAGAATTATACTAAGGTCTTATAGTTCTAAAGTATTAGAATAGGTAATTAAAAGCTTTTAGGAGTATTTCTAGGTCTTATAAGAGTAACTAAAGTAATCTATTAAAAAGGTTTTTCTAAGCTAGTTTAATAAGTATTAGTACTTAATTATAGGCTTAGATAAAAAAGAGTCTAGTAAAACTAGTTATAATATTAAAGTAATATTAGAAGGCTTTACCTTTACTTAATAAATAATAGTACTCTAAGTAGTAGTAGCTTTTCTTAATAGTATATTAGAAGGTAGTAAGGTATATAGTACTAAACTAAAGATATATATAGTTAAGACTTAAAGTTAAAGACTTTAAAAAGTAGTAGATATATACTAAAAGAACTTATAGGCTATAAGAAAGAAACCTATAGTTTTAAAGATAAAGATAAGCTAAGTATATAAATAGCTTAGCTTTTAATAGAAAATAAAGATAAAGAGGTATTATTATAGTACTAAGTAATAGTTAAAATCTAGGATAACCCTATAGATAATATATAGATTAAGCTAATAAAAGATAATTAAAACGTACTAGTATAAGAGGATATAGTAGTTCTAATAGCTTCTTATATAATAAAAAAGAAATAGCTAAGTAAGTAGCTTACTAAAGTAGATTTAGTAGATATAGTTACTAGAATAGAGCTAATAGTTATTACTAAAGTAGTAATAAACTAAGAGGTAAAAGAGCTTTACTAGGTAAACTTACTAGTAATACTAGAGATAGTAGATATTATTAAGAGAGTATTATAAAAAGTAAAGCTATAAAAAGTATAGATTTAAACTCTTATAAGTAGTAGTAGTAAGATAATATAAGTATAAGTAAATACTAAGAAGTAGTTAGTATAGAAAGCTTTATTATAAATATATAAATAGGAATTAGAGATAGAGTTAAGAGAAACTTATATAATTAATACTAATAATAAAGGTTTAGAAGTTATTATAAAAGAAGTAATAAAGTAAATCTACTTAAAATTATATTAAGAGTAGTAAGTATAAAGGTTACTAGCTATAGTACTAGTTAGCTAACTTACCTAGGTACGTAGTAATTGTAATTAGAGTATAACGTAAATAGGTATAGGTATTAGGTTAACTATTAATAGGACGAAGTACAATAATAATTCTAAATTATAGATATTAAGAATATATTACTCTAGGTTAAAGATTAGGATTAATAATACCTTTCTAATAAAGTATATTATATTAACTATATACTTTATTACTTTATACTTTATATTTACTAAGACTAGTAAAGTACTAAGTTAACTTTATACTTTATATTTACTAAGACTAGTAAAGTACTAAGTTAGTCTTATATATCTAAATTATATTCTATATTACTATCTTATTTAAGTTCCTTAGACCTATAGTATAATAGGTTACTAGGTAACTTAGGTTCTATTAGTTTAAGAGCCTATATAAGGTTATAACCTATAATACTATTTCTTTCTCTATACTCCTTAGGGCTAGTATTATTCTATTCTAATACTAGGTTATTAGTTTATCTTAGCTATATAGTATCTTCTAATATTTCTTCTATACCTTCTTATACTACTATCTATAAGTATATACTTAATACTTAAGTCTATTAAAATAGTATAGTAGTTATACTTTATTTTTATTATACTTCTCTAGAGTCCTAGTATATTATATCTATAAAGGATAGTAAGGTATATAAAGCTTATATTAATACTAATATTTAGTATTAGTATACTTATTCTAAGGTATCTATAGTAGAGTATATATATTTAATTATTATATTTATATCTAGGCTTATATCTTATAAAGAGAGCTATTAACTATACTTAAGAGAAATTATCTACTAATATTATAGAGACTAAAGCTACTTTTATAAAAGCTTCTTATAAGGTAGTAGAGTTTATTACTTATACTAATTATCTTTATAAATTAAAAGCTTATAATAATAAAAATTTCTTAGCTTAGTCTTATACTTTTAAGTTTAAGTTAGATATCTTAGAAGCTAAAGAAGCTTATCTATTCTCTTCTTATAAGTTTTTTCTTACTACTAGTATAGTCTTTTCTAGTATCTCTCTATACACTCTATATAGTATTTATCTTCTAGAGAACTTTAATAAATTTTTTAGTTTACTACTAGGTAAGTTTCTTAACTTTAGTTTTAGAAGTCTCTTAGTAACTTAAAGTAACTAAGGTTTTCTTCTAGCTCTTATATATATTCCTATAGTTTTCTATCTTTATCTACTCCTAACTATTTAACTAGGTAATAGTTCTTCCTATTATAGAGTTAGTATCCTATAATTTCTTAGACCTTATATTCTTTTTATTCTCTATATATATTAGCTTTATATACTACTAGTTCTATATCTTATAGTACTTCTTCTAGTAATAAAATATAGAATATAAAATATATCTTTATTCTCTTAGGTAGTTTTAATTTATATATAACTAGTATTACTTATTTCTTAATTTTATATAGTTTAATTTTTATATAGTCTAGTTTTAAACTTAGTCTTTTAGTTTTAATATTCTTCTTTTATAACTATACTTTTTTTTCCTCTTTAAATTAAAGTCTTTCTTTATATTTCTAGTTATAGTATCTTACTATTTAGTTTCTTAGAAACTTAGTATCTTCTTTTAATTATTTATATATTTCTTTAATTCTATCTATAATCCTTTATCTTTTAAGGTTCTATTTTTCTATATTCTTAGGTATCTAATAAGCTATAGGTTTAAATCTATAGTTTATAAAGAATAGTAATATTTTTATTACTATATTTTTTAAGCTATTATAGGCTAATTATACTACTAGTAGTAGTACTACCTAATTGTTTTAGTTATAATTAAGGTAGTATCTTAGATATTACTTTACTATCTAATTTATTTATTCTAATTATCTATCTATCTATAGATAGTATCTTGTAGATATACTATATTTAATTCCTAGTAAGGATATTATAGTACTCTATATACTAGATATAAATCTAATATCTCTATCTATAATAATTTTATTTAGTACTCTATATTATCTTATAACTAAGTCTATAACTTAATATATAGCTTCTTTTATACTACTTTTCTCTTTATATAGTCTAAAGTACGTATATTTTATTAGTTTATTAACTATTATTAGAATACTATTATATTTAATTCCTAAGATTAAGTCTCTTAACTTTAGTAGTCTAGTAATAAAGTCTATTATAATAACTCTCTATAGTTATTCTAGTACTTCTACTAGTTATAGTATTCTTTATAGTATATATCTATTATATTTATTCCTCTAATATTCTATATAGTCCTTTAATACCTATATTACTATTTATTTTACTTTAGGTATATAGTAATTTCTTAGTAGTCTTTCTAAGGTTTTTTCTATTCCTTAGTAGCTATATACTAGTAATTTATAAAATTATCTTATAAATTCCTATATATTTTAGCTAGTATATATACTTGTCTATATTCTATTTAGAATCTATTTTCTATTTCTTAAGTACTTAGATCTTTCTTAGTTTCTTCTTTAATCTATTAGTTCTATTTATTCTCTATTATTTCTAGGCTTATAGCTACCTTAGGGTTATTTATTTCTAAGTATCTATACTTATTCTTTATTAGTATTATTTCTTTAGCTTTAATTTCTTTCTATAGATCTAGTTTTCTACTTAGTATATCTACTAATATATTTTCTAATCCTTTTATATAAATTACTTTAAAGTTAAATATTATAAAATACTCCTACTATCTAGTATATTATTATATTAGGTTCTTATTTATTATAAATCCTATTAGGTTCTTATAATTAGTATAGATTTATATCTTATATTTAGCTCCTTATATATATACTCTCTATTATTTAAGTACTTTGTATATTACTAGTATTTCTTTGTTATAAATAGAGTAGTTTATTTCTACTTCTATTATTTATTTTAAGAAGTACTCTACTAGGTACTTTATTCCTATAACTAGGTTTTTTTATTATAGGGCTATACTATATACTAAGTTTAATACATCTATATTAACTATTAGTAGTAGTTCTAGATTAAATATTCTTAGAACTAGGTTTTCTCTAAATTTCTCTTTTATAGTATTAAATACTTTTTTATATTTATCTATCTATTTAAAAGGTATATTCTTTTTTATTAACTTTATTAGTAGTTTTATTAGTTCTAACTATCTTATTATAAACTTTTAGTAGAAGTTTATAAGTTCTAGAAATTATTAAATTTTAGTAATATTTCTTAGTATTAGCTATCTAATTATAGCGTCTATTTTTACTAGGTTAATTTTAAGTTATCTTAGTTTAATAATAAACCCTAGGAAATTAGTTTTCTTTATATAGAATTTGTATTTCCTTATTTTAAGAAATATCTAGTTTTCTACTAAAAGTTCTAGTATCTTATATATATATTTTATATAATCCTCTTTATTCTTAGAAAATATTAAGATATTATCTAGGTATATAAATACAAAGATATCTAAGTATTCTTATAATATTATATTAATCCTTTCTTAGAATATAGCTAGTATATTAGTTAATCTAAAGGGTATAACCTAATATTTATATAATCTATATTATATTCTAAATACTATTTTCTACTTATAGCTTTTTACTATTTAAATCTAGTAGTAGGCGTTTTATATATTAAGTTTTATAAAGATTTTAGCTTTACTTATTCTATCTTATATTTTATTAATATAGAGTAAAAGGTATTAGTTCTTATTTATTATTATATTAGTTCTTTTAAAGTCTACGTAGAACCTTTTTTCTTTTATCTCTTTCTTATCTATAAAGAAGGTTTTATATACTACTAATAAGCTTAATAGTCTTATCTATTTATTTTAGAGTACTATCTTAATATATTCTTTTTTAATTTTTACTTTATCTTCTATTTTTTAGTAGACTAGGCTCTATCCTATAGTTTTACTTTCTTCTAGCTCTATTTCTAGATCCTATAGTTTATACGTTAGTTAGTAGTTCTTAGGTTCTATTAGAGATTCTTCTTATTTTTTATATTCTTCTAAGAACTTTCTTATATATCTTTTAATATTTACTTATAGTATATCTTATTTATATATAATCTTTCTTATTCTCTAATTAATTTAGAGGTTTACTATTTCTAGCTATAGTATTCCTAGTATTATATCTTAGTATTTATCTAGTTATATTATATCTATAATTAGGTTATAAATCTCTAGACCTTATACTTCTAGTATTAAAGGTTTAGTCTTAGAACTAACTAGTTCTTAGAATAGTAATCCTTTTATTATACTTAACTATTATAAGTACTTCTTTAGTACTTGTTATATTTTTTATTACTCTATAAACTTCTTTTTTATAAAGTTTTAGGTAGCTCTACTATCTACTATAATTTAGATCTTTTTTCTTTAGTAGTAGCTCTCTATAGTTATATATAGTCCTTTTATTCCTAAAAGTATTTTTTTTTAGGCTAGTATTTTATTTTAACCTTTTCTTCTATATATTTTAGGTATTTATTTTATATATATTTATACTATAGTTTTCTTTATATATATTCTTTAGATAATTTATATCCTAGTTCTAGTATTAAGTATCTCTTTTAGGTTTTTACTAGTTACTATCTATAGACTTCTTTTCTTTTAATAGCTTTTATAAGGTTTTAGTTATTACTTCTTTTTAGTTATACCTTATTTATATCCTTAGGTTTCTTATATATTTAATAGCCTACTTCTATATAAGATACCTAAGTAATCTTATAATATATAGAGTAATTTAATTATACTCTTATATTATCCTCTTCTCTATACTTATCTTTTCTTAACTTATTTTATACTAAGATATAGTACCTTACTAGTTTATTCTATACGTAGGTATTTTTAAGCTATTTTATTTTCTTTACTAGTTAGGTCTATTCTTCTTATATAGGTATATTTCCTATAACTACTATATTTATCTCTATCTAGTATCTAAAAGATATAATCTTTATTTCTTTTAAGAAGTATAACTTCTATTTATTATATACTTCCTCTATTCCTAATATTAGTCTTTATCTTAATAAGAACCTCTTATTCTCTACTAGTATTTCTTGTTTAGAGCTTTCTTAGCTTTCTATACTAGAGTCTTCTTATCCTATACTAGAGCTCTCTCTTTTTAAAGTATCTTCTTAATCCTCTTTTATTATTTATAATAAGGTTAGAAGTCTTACTCTATAAGTCTCTACTTTTAATCTCTTATCTTAATTCTTATAAGTTTTTTCTACTTATTTCTAAACTTATTCTTTTATTACTACTATCTAATTCTATTTCTTTTATAGAAACTATCTTACTCTTTATTTTATATAGATATATATTAGGTATATATCTTTATAGTAAAATATCTAGTATAACTTTTAGTAGTTTTTTTAGCTAGCTACTACTTTCTTATATAGTTTTTCTATAGGTTTCTTAGAGTTCTTTTTTATCTTATTTATTTTAAACTATATCTCTTTCTTCTTTTTACTTTAGTAATCTTTTATAAAGTATCTCTTCTTTCTATAGTTATAGTAGGTAAGGTTTCTTTTATTTTCTTTCTTCTTACTTCTATAGTCCTTTATATAATACTCTTTTTTATTATAGTTATAGTATTTAAAGTCTTTTTTTTTACTTTCTTTATTAGTATCTAGGATTATTAGGTTACCTTAGTCTTAGTTACCTTTTAATTCTCTTTACTAGTTTTTCTTCTATTCTTAGAGCTTATTATTAATTTAAATAGCCTAGGCCTTTATTACTTTAAGTATTTGTACTTTTTCTATTTAGATTATCTTGTATTAGATTTCCTTTTTTAGTCCTTATTTAAATTATACTATTAATACTTATTTATCCTATTTAGTATTTATAGATAGTTATTTAAATATAGATATATATTTAGCTACTTCTTTTTATTTATCTTAGGTTAAGGAGTTTTTCTTTAGCTTAGCGTATAATATCTATATCTCTAAATACTACTTTAAGTTTTATAATAAACTATTTACTATTACTAAATATTATTACTATTCTTTTTTTTTTCCTTTAGGTATATTAAACCTATAGTCTATTTTATATAAGTTAAACTATTTTATTACTTTCTTTTTAAAGTATATCCCTATATATATAACTTTTTTTTCCTCTATATTAAAGTATTTAGCTTGTATATCTAGATATAGTATTACTAATACTAGGAAATTTTATAGGTTCTTTTTTTTTCTATTAAACTTCTTAAGTTTAGGTATTTTTAGTAGCTTCTTTATTATACTTATTCCTAGGTAGCCTATAATACCTTTAATCCTTTCCTAATCTTTAGTAATAGCTCTTACCTAGGTTTTATTCTAGTTAATATAGTTCTTTAACTTATTATTCTATTTAAAGAGTTTCTTAATTACTACTTTTATCTATTCTTTATCTTTATAGAGACTTCTTAGGATTTCTCTAATATTTCTAAAATCTATATTATCTAAATTATATATTTTAAAGAGTTTTTTTCCTATTAATATAGTAATTATTATTACGTAGCTTAGACTATACGCAGCTTATACTTTACTCTCTAAAGTAATAATTATTAAAGTATAAAGGTTACTAGCTATAGTACTAGTTAGCTAACTTACCTAGGTACGTAGTAATTGTAATTAGAGTATAACATAAATAGGTATAGGTATTAGGTTAACTATTAATAGGATAAAGTATAATAATAATTCTAAATTATAGATATTAAGAATATATTACTTTAGGTTAAAGATTAGTATTAATAATACTCTTCTAATAAAGTATATTATATTAACTATATACTTTATTACTTTATACTTTATATTTACTAAGACTAGTAAAGTACTAAGTTAACTTTATACTTTATATTTACTAAAACTAGTAAAGTACTAAGTTAGTCTTATATATCTAAATTATATTCTACGTTACTATCCTATTTAAGTTCCTTAGACCTATAGTATAATAAGTTACTAGGTAACTTAGGTTCTATTAGTTTAAGAGCCTATATAGAGTTATAACCTATAATAGTAAGTACTCTATAAAGTAGTAGAAGTAGAAGTAAATATAGTTAATAACTTCTAAGAAATAGAAGAAGAAAGAGATAGAAATAAGTACTATAAAAAGTAATTAGAAGTCTTATTAGCTTTTAGAGTATAGTTAGAGAAGTAATACTAACTAAGATTAGTAAAAGGCTAGTTACTTATATACTAGGTATCTATTAATAGAGGAATAGAGTAAGCTCTTATTAATATAAGCTTATAGCTAAATATTATATAGTATACTATAGCTAGAGAGCTAAATATATATATTATAAATATAGATTAATCTAGGCTCCTAAAAGAGCTTTAGTAAAGTATAATTACTATAGATAGTAGTATAGATCCTTTTATTAGTACTATATACTATATCCTAATTATAGTTAGAAAGATCTTTACTCTAACTTACTTTAAGATTATATAAAAACTAAGGTATAGTATACTTTTTAGTATACTATAGTATTTAATAGCTAAGCTCTAAAAATAGTTTAACTCCTATAAGTAAGTAATATACTATATATAATTAATAAATAGCTACTAAGAGATCTTATTTATAGGATATAACCTATTATCTAGTACTAATATTAAAGAAATTATAGAGAGAAACAAGTAGGGAGTAAGCCTACTAGAAAGGTTTACTCTACTAAATATAACTTAGTAACTTTATAGTAAGATACTTTAATAACAAGATAGTTTTAAAGTATACTAGAGTACTAAGACCTATTTAAGTATAAAGAGAGTAGTAGTAATAGAAAAGAATTAAAGAAGTTAGTATAAAGTAAAGTAGATTAGAATATAAAAGAGTTATATAATAAGATAGTATATTAGATAGCTTACTACTTCTAAAGTATTTTAGGAGAAGTAAATACTTTATATAAAAAGATAGAAGAAAAGGTAGTTAAAGCTTATTAATATACTTTAAAAGGACTAACTATAAGAACTAGAAAGAGAAAATAAGAAAGAAAGAGTAATAGCTTATAAAGTAGTATAAATTACTTTAAAAAGGCTAGATATTAGGCTATATAACTATATATTTAAGAAAAAGACTATAGTATTTCTAAGAAGTACTTAGCTAATACTAGAAAGATTATAGAAGATATAAGTTAAAGAAAACTTACTACTAAATAAGCTATAGCTACTATAAGAACTAATATTCTAATAAGAAGATATACTAGTATAAACTTTTAAAAATATATCTACTATCTATAAAGATATATAGCTACTATATAAGATTTAGACTATACTATACTAAGTATAGTAAGTAAAGAGCTTCTAGTACCTATATAAGCTTAAACTAATAGTTATTAAACTAATAAAAATATAACTTAAATAAAAGATACTTAAAAGGTATAATAGGTAGTACTAAAACCTATACTTCTTAGTACTAAAAACTAAGTATTTTATTAAAGCTTTAGATTTCTAGTTTATTAATAATACTACCTAATATAATATAGTAACTAAGAGAGATACTTATATTCCTTTATTAGCTAATAAGTTCTTAGAGTAGTTTACTAGTAGAGTAGTATATTTATACTTTAACTTCTTCTTAGAATATAATTAATTACTATTATATACTTCTAGTAAAGATATTATAGTATTTTAAACTATAATAAAACTTTTAAAGTAGTATACTTTACTCTAGAAAGCTATAAACTTAGTTATAGTATTTATTAGAACTATTATAAAAATCTTTAGTAACTATTTTCCTAAAGTAGTACTATTTATAGATAATATTAGTATAGTTAGCCTAAAGAGTAAGTATAAAAATAAAGAAGTACTTAATAGTATATAATAATATATACTTAAGTATTTATAGTAAGTAAACTAAATACTTATTAATATTAGATAGACTAAAGTAATAGTTTTAGTAGCTAAGTTATAGTAAAGTATACTAAGAATAATTATAGTAAGCTATAAAGTAAACTAGTATAGCTAATATCTTAATAAAGATAAAGTAGAAAAGATACTTAACTAGCCTAAGTATAAGATAGTAAAAGAAGTATAATAATTTATTAGGATTATAGTATACTACTAATAGTAGATTATATACTTCTCTCTCCTAGCTAAGCCTCTATTCTAGCTCCTCTATAAAGAAGCTAAGTAGAATTAAAGTAATAGGTAGTAAGAGTCTATAAAGAAAATTAAGATAGTAATTACTAAACTACTTATATTAGTTACTATTAACTATAAAGGTAGCCTAATTATTCTTAGTATTAATATATTAAGTATAGGTACTAGAGTATATTTA
>JALNQK010000476.1:0-13420 GCA_028458525.1 Ophiosphaerella herpotricha
ATTACTATTTACTATTAGTAATTACTATTTACTATTAGTAATTACTATTTACTATTAGTAATTACTATTAGTAATTACTAAGTACCTTTAGTAATAGTAATTACTAATTACTAAAAGTATTAACCCTACCTTACTTATACTATTTATTTATTAATTATGTGTATTTATTGCGCTGCGCAAATTTCGCTTAAGAGTTAAGCCTAAGGTAATAAGGTCTTCCCTTATAGCTAAAACTTAGTAATAATTAGTAATAGCTCTTTATAACTTAGGTTAAAGTTTTAAAAAGAGATACTAGACTCTCTATTCCTCTATATACTAAGAAAGCTAGTCCTTAAAGATATCTAAGTATCTAGTAAATAATCTTATACTTTATTCCTTATATTAGGTACTTCTAAACTATAATTAATAGGGTTAGAGAGTAGGTTAAGTAGGTAGTTTTTAAAGTATCTCTATATAAGAGTTTTATCTATATTATAGTTATACTTATAGTACGTATACTATTATTTATATAGGTCTCCTATAAGATACTATATAGCCTAAAGGACTTTATCTTTATTTTCTTTAAAGTCTTAAGGTATAAAGTAAAATACTATTTTATATAAGTAATAAAACTCTTAGTATTCTTTTAAAAACTTACCCTTATACTTTATAGAGTTTTTAGAATAGAGTATACACTTTACGCGCGTATTATTAGTTAGGAGAGTTGTATTCTACTTGTATAAAGCTAGAATAGTAACCTTAGAATTATCTTTAAGGAGTATAATATAGAGAGTAGCTTGTTCTTATTCTAGGCGTATAATTTCTTCTTCTAAGGCGTAAAGTATATATAGTTAGATTAGTCTATTATACCTAATAGTTACTTTATAAATATAATCTTTAATTATTATAGGTATACTTAGAGTATATTCTAGTTACGTACTACTTGTACTCTATATAGAGTCTTGTTTAGCTATTAACTAAGTATTTTCTTCTATAGTTATAGCCTAGTGTAAAGAATATATATTTATTATCTCTAGACTATTAGTAAAGAAGTATTATTATATTAAGAGTAGCTAGAAGGTAATAGTACTTACTATAGGCTATAGAAGATAGTAAAGAAATAATAGTAATTTAAGTAAAATTCTTAAAAAAGTAAATAATACTTAATTAACTCTATATACAAGTATAGAGCCTCTTATACGCTAGCGTAGTAGACTAGCCCTATACTAATAGCGTACTAACCTTGTACTAGAGCGTACTAGCCTTACTCTAGGCTAAAAACTATAACTATAATATATCTAAGGTATTATAAGATTCTAGGAGTCTTGTAACCTTATTATAAATATAGTTTATATATTACTCTCTCTTTTATTAACTTTTATAATAAAAATAAAATTTTACTTATAATATTTTTTTCTTTATTTAACTTACTCTTTCTAGCTACTTAATAGAGTAATATTTAAGCTTCTTACTTTAACTTACTTAGCTAAACTTACTTACTACTTTTAGTAAGCCTAAAGCCTTATTATAGTTAGTAAAAGTAACTTCTTTCTACTCTTTTAGTAAGCTTAGATAATATTCTTTAAAGCTCTAATAATACTTAAGTTTTTTAAAGCTATAAGTATTTAGCTAAAAGATATAAATATAATCTTTAAATAGTTTACTTACTTATTAGCTAATAAGAGCTAGAGCTTTATATTACTATTATACTTCTCTAATAGTAACTAGAAGTAAATAGATTACTTTATTTAAAATACTATAAAAGATACTACTTAAGCTAAAGCTAAAGCTAAAATACTAAGAGTTTTACTCTACTACTTTTAAGCTTAAAATAAGCTTCTATAGTATAAGAATAAAAGACTATAATAAGCTTTTAGTATTTAGAAATAGTATAAAAAAAAAGTAAGCTTTTTAACTTCTAGTAGTATAAAGAGTACTATAGTAGAGCTATCTTTTAGTTACTAAGTAAAGTAAAAGAAGCTTACTATTATAAGAAAGTAGAAAAGTAAGAGAAAAAGTAGAAGTAGCTTTAAAAGGCTAAGAGGAAAGAGCTATAATAGTCTACTAACTAATATAAGAAGAAGCTACTAAGGAGAAGTATATAGGTAAGAGGTAGCTAAGTTAGTAAGAGAAAAGGAGAGGGTAGATAAGGTAGCTTAGCGTATAGCCTAGCGCGTAGCTATTAATACTAAAAACTCTATACAACCTAGCTAGAGGTAGAAGAGAAAGGCTTTAAGCTTATCTACTTAGAAGAACAAGCGTAGTAAACAGGTAGTTAGTGCTGCTAGCAGCGAGGAGTCTCTAGTAGCTGCATCAGCAGCTCTACTTAAAACTACTCGCTCTAGCCGCAACGTCAGCCTCCCAGCAAAATTCAGATAGTCTAAATTAGTCGCAAGCTTCTAGTTACTACTCTACTACAAAATCTCATAATAATAGCTATTGTGTGTGGCTCTGCAGCCTCATCTTCAAGATCGCGACTTTGGTAAGGGGTGTGCATCACGCGAACATGTGCATCACGCGCACAGACACGTTATTGCGTCATTGGGTCTAAACTAGAACAAACGAGAACTAAATTCAACCTTCCGGAAAATCTACTCGGCAAATTTCCTGTCGAGCTCGATGACTTTTCTTAGCTTGAAAACCACTTGGAAGGATAGTGCCTGGGACTACAGCGGAGGCCCCAGCTCTGGAAGAAGCCCCTCTATCAACTTTCGAAGTAGCGTTTGGCACTCGATAGGCGATATCATATGTTCAATACAAACTATACTTGCCTCGGAACTTGAACATCAGCTAATCGGTCATTGGCCTAAACTGCATGCCAATTTTGACTCTGCTAAACTCCAGATCATCGAGCCTCTTGGTTGCTTACCCAATCGATTTACAATTGATTAACTTCGGCGATGAAGCCGAAAAACTTGATTAGGACGAATTATAACTGGTTGTAGAAGATCGTCATGGAACGCAGGGGGCTCCGCCATCTTATATTCCCGCTTCCCTTCGTCGATAGGATCTACGATATGGCATCATTGTGGATGAGTGTGCAAAGTCTAATCAGGTCGACATGATGAGTGAAGCTTTGAAGATGTGGGCCAAAGCCGCAACTTTGCCTGCCATAAATAGCCCCTTGGTTATCTCTATCACTCGAGGTCATATTACATCGACCCATTTTCTGCTCGGCAAATGAATCGGCTCTGAGACGCAATATAACGACCCTTTCGTTGATGAGAAATCTACGACTCCAGTAATAACTAACTTAGCTCGTTGACACACTGGGGCATGGCTATATTGGTAGAACTGGTTGCATTGAGTGCTACACTTTAGATTGAAGGATCGACCGTCGACCAACGCTTGGATTATTTCCTAAAATAATCGGCTACGAAGAATATAAACATTGCTATGTCTCCTAAATTGTGCTCGCTCATTGCTTCTCGGCAGATCCCGTTATCCAAACTTAAGCCTGCAGTCCAGGAGAATCATACAAAACTTGCACGGGATATCCCAGCAAGATTCGCAATGCTAGAGAGCGAGTTGCCGAGCCGAATGATAGATGAATGATAGAGGCGAATGGGCGATAGCTATTTGCTCAATGTAATCTACAATCACTGATGATGACGAGGTGGCACCTTAAAAGGAGACCCTGATATATGGTCTGCCTTGGCCCGCTCATGATCGTGAATCCCAAAGTTTTCGTTGATCATCTACACCAGCTTGCTATATAGGATGATGGCGACAGCACGTGGGTATTGGTACTTCGGTCCAAATACAGGTAATATGAGCGCCGCCTTGGTTTCAAGATGTTTATTGATTGTGGGGCGCCCCCGGCTGTCGCCAAGGATAGATCAAGTCCAAAGGGCCAATGGAGTTTCGAATGACAAGTTTGTTTTGAGAGTCGAAAGGCTTCTCATAACACTATCGTAGGCGTTGTGCATCGATGACATTTCAAGAGAACCGTAGAGACCAGCCCGTAAAGTATATAGTGACTTTGCCCCCGGGTCGGCACTTAAGGATCTTCGGGGCCAGGGGTGGGAAATCAATATCGACCGGAAATGGCTGGGGGCAGATTACTTTGGGAATAAACGTTGGTCAATGTCACCAGGGTGGTTGGAGATCTGTCTTCCCTTATAAAAGAAGCAGAAAGGGTTCAAGAGCGGGCAAAATTATCTCAAGATATCGGATACTTATTGATAAATCTGGCGAGTCAAAACACTGTTATCGAATGCCCTTCTGTTCTTTATATCGGCCTGCCTAGCTTTCGTATCTGCTTCACCACTCGCCGCACTCGCACGTGATACTACTCGCGTCGAGTCGATTCGGCAGATTAAGAATATTCAAAGGCAGATGTCACACCTTGTGCGGTTTGGAAAGTGGAAATCTGTTGGCCAGCTCCTTACCTCTAACAGCACGTTTGTTTAAGGTAATAACACCACAATCCACGGCGCAGCGTCAATCGAACAATAGTTACGAGCAGACTCTGGGGTGATGAGCGGCGTAAAAATTGGCTCTCTAAATACCCTGATTGCCGAGAACCCTGTTATCAGTCTCGGTGTAGACGGTAAAAGGGCGAATAGCCGATGGAACGGAATTTGGTTCCAAGGGGATGGCGGTGGCGGGACGCGTATTCGCGGCGGGATATACGAGAATGAATACGTTTTAACAGGTATTGGATGGCGCATTGCATTACTAAAGTACTATGCAATGTACGAAAGGACATACGAAGACGGGTGGAGGAATATGGAGAGGAAAGGCATCCCAATCGTCCCGTACCATTTTGATGCTCAAAGATCAAGGCTTCCAATAGTACCAGATAAAGAGCAAGCGGCCGAGTAAAATAAAACGCTAGCTGAGCTTGACGCTTCGTTTCATTGGCGTCCCCAGCCTGTGATTCTTGTATCGGAGGATGGCCGTTCTGCAACTTTGAGAGCAAGGCTCCTGCAACTTTCTACGTCCGTGGGCAAAGCCGGCAGCTTCAATTCTGCGATACACCACGACCAAGTGGTGCTGGAAGATAGGGGGTGGCGACTATAGAGCGTCACGATTGACGAGTTCTACTGGCAGCACGAAATGTGAGTGAGCCAAATCCGGGACCTGCGGATTGGACAAAGAGGTATTCCCCGGACATGACGCTGATGGAGGCCGGCGGCCGGCAGAGTACGCGGCAGCGGGCGCGCAATAGAATGGCCAGTCATCCAGCGCATGTGGCTCCAGTACCGGGATCCGGTCGGCGGAAGGAAGTGTGCCTTGCCAAGCCAGGAGAGCGTGGTCGCTGGCGGCCAACGGATACCAGGAGCCAGCGCCAGGCCCACGGACGGATGAGGCGGAGATGAGACTACGAAGCGCTTGAAGATGCGGCAAGCATTTGCCGGGCGCGAAGCTTGTGTGGACGTGGTGCGGCCATGCCTGTTCCTGGTGTGGCGGTGGCGGTGCATGGTGCGGCTTGGCGTGCTTGGCAACGCGTACCCAATGGAGCCGGCCGGCACTGCCACCAACCCACAAACGCGGGGCTGCTGCGGCTCCTCGTCTTCATTCACCACCCGGGCCCTTCAACGCCTGCTGCATCAGCGCTGCAGCACGGCGCCAGCGCTGCAGCTTCAGGGCAAATCCGCTCGCCTGTGCTGTTGCCGCTGGCCATGCCGCCACTGCTTCGTGTGGCTGGGCTGCGACGAAGCCGGCGGCTCTGTACGCAAGCGGCGCAAAAGACACCGTGCCAAGTGCGCGCCTCGTGACCCTCTCGTCGTATCCTGGTGGATTCTGGCCGTATGAGGGGGTTACAAGAGGTGCCCGCCGTGGATAATCGGCACCAGCCTTCGCCCCGGCGCGCCTGTGCCCCATGAGGCCTGCTTGGGTATCGAGTACCTAAACCAGTGCCTCCCCATTCACTCTGCTCAACTATCCCGTCAGTGGCCCAGTATGCGATATGAACTCATCCTGAAGCTGGCTTTGGCGCCGAGCATCTCCTTCTTGCTGCTGTCCTTCATCTCTGTGCTCCTCACCATACACTACTGGATTATCGGTGACTGGGTCATCCCGCGGGGGGTCCGCGTCACAACCAAAGACTTCGATCAACGCACAAAGACCTACAGGACCGACTTCACCATTGTCTACTTCAAGGATTCCGAAACCGATGTGACTATTGCTTCCGGGTGCCTGTGCCTGTCAGCTGCCGTCATGGCCGTCATTGCGTGGTGCACCTTGCGCCGACCAGGCATGGACACGCAGTTCGCTGCAGTATGCCACCCTGCAAACCGGCCCTTTCCCTCCCTCTTTACTAATCTCGCTATAGGGCAGACGTCGCTTCTGGGTCCTTGCCGTTGCTGTCATGACAACTGTTGGCGCCATCTCGGCTCTTGCATCTTTTGCGCTGCACTTCGCCAAAATAGGCAAGGACGAGTATGGTTGTAGCCCGGATACCTTGATGATGAGTGGCAAGCTCAACACAAACATGTATTGCACAAGAGAAATGGCGGCTTGCAACTTTCAGTCAAAACACATCAAGACCATTGGCTCCGTCTACCAAAACCGCTTGACCCAAGCCTGCAATGAAACTGTCAGATTCCCCCCTCCATCGCCCAGTGAAAACTGCTAACCTAACTCCAGGTTGCCGTAAAGTGGTTACAGCTCCTTCTCGCACTAAACGCTATTATCTTGTTAGCCATGTTCTCAGTGCAAGCACGCTTGCGAAGATCCACAAGGGGTATTAGGACTCTAGATCCTTATCCCTACTCAAAGGGATCCTAAGCATCCGCGTCGTTCTACACGATTTTCATAGACCATTCCTTGGCGGTACATTGGGCATTTTTATCCAAGTTTTGCATAATTTAATATCACCAGTATAGTCACCTGCAGTTACTCAGGCTGCCGCGTGTTAGGGCACTCACCATCAAGAACGAGCATATCTCACTTCGATTGGAAGAATGGTTGGTTCAAAAGTTCAAAACCACGCTACGTTTATTTGGTTAGTATTGGAAGTGCGCAACTACTGTGTCTTGATCGTGACACAGGTAAATACAAATTCACCTCATTGAACATTACTTAAGTGTCAAAGGCCCTTCTAGGATCTACATAAGTGAGTAGTCTTCCAATGATCATGCGTGTTGAGTTTCTTCCAAAAATTCGCTGAACTCGTTGTACTCGCCCCAGCCCCCAACCCCCATCGCTATGTCCTTCGCCATAGTGCTAACCCATCCTTGAACAAACTTTGGCGAACCAGTGTGAAAACATCTTAAACAGACTTAAGATCGTCTTATAATTATAGGCACATTGGTTAATTTGTTGCCCATCCTCGATGCCTTGTGTAGTGTTACGAACCAAGACAAATCCAGCTATGCGTCATAAACATCAGTTTGATATATCTAGCTAATTCTTCATTCTACCAAAGTGTTTTCGGTCGTTGTACCTAAGATATTTTCTTACAGAACCTCAGCTGGCGATACTATCTTTTGCATATATTCGTGACCATCATTACGTTCGTTATCATTGGCATCATAACGATTGGAATCAGGCTTCTATATTCCCCAGAAAAACGACGAGCACCGCACAGTATCTGACACACTGTTAGCTACTCACTTCCATCATAGTGTAAAAATGAGAGCAGTCGATATTTGAGATGGTAACCAAAACCATTTCGCCACAAATACAGGATACAGGATACGCACACCTAACTCGCGACACAAAATAAATAACATATACCAGGTAAACTTACGCAGCAGTAGCAGCGAAAACTTCATGCCTCTTCGCCCTCGTACACAGACTAAGTGCCACAGAAAAGGCCATCGTGAATAGAAATATGATGAGTATCTTAATGTAACCACTCTTTTTTGTTGAAAATAGTGCAATGACAGGTGCCATGAGTAGAAGAACAGCTAGGCAGGTGATGATGAGCCGAGAGAAGATGTCGATGCGCTTCTTAGAATAAAGCCTCACAAGCTTGTTGGCTGTGCTTCTACGGTCGCGCTTGGATATGAATAGCCGCTTCAGAATAAGTTAGCAATGAACGAGTTCGCGAACCTTTGCATTGGGCTCAGGACGATGAAGCATGGAATAGGACCGGAGCTCACCCTGGTAATTGGGCCCCCAAGGTTTGACAATGCTGTCTCGACGCGTCCATCAAACCAGCTACCTTCTTTTGCGTCGACAATCGATACAAAATCTCGGTCTTTGTAGAATGTTGAGGCTTCAGCTTGCACTAAAGGCGCAGAATTACGGACCCAGTTTCGAACACTGTTGTAATTTCTCTGTGTCGCTCTCTGCAGGGTGGCAAATGACCGTGTCCGCTGAACAATCTCATGATATTCACGTAGCTTTTCGTCAATTTTGTTGATTAATTCCCGTCTCTCGCTTGATGAACGTTCCTCGCGCTTACGAGACATCAGTGCAATATCATCAGCCTTCTTTGTAGTCTTGTCCAGAGATAGCAGTTCTTGCTCGAGCTCGCGAAGCTCATCTTGTCGATAGAGAAGAACGCGATTGTGAAGAAATCCATATTTGCGACATATTAGAAAGTTTTCGTCGCTGTTCATGAAAGCAGCGAAGCGAGGATAGCCGTTGGGATGATCATCAACTATGGGCATGTGTGAGTTTTCGTTGCTTTACATAATACTCGGTTAATTGGCTTACTTCTTTGATAGTCCGATGGATTAGCCTCCGCTGTATCTCCTTCAGACTCTGCCAGGTCTTCCTCAATATCTTCTAAATTTGCGCTGACTGGTGAGGAGAACCCGAGATAGTGGCTCAGACTACGGTCAACGTGTCTAATAGAACCACTTTCTAGATCCCGTTTCTCAGTATCGCTGCCACAGATGGTCGAAGCATCACTGCTATATGATCTGGTATGCTGTGTGCGGCCGACATCCGTCTGTGGCGCCTCGGCCCCAATGCGAGAGTCCATGTATCCAATCAAAGGCTCGTGACGCGACTAGTAACAAAATTCACATGTGTGAGTCGATGTAGAAAGCTAAAGAAGCGGGTAAATCATTCGGATTATAATGGTGGTGGCATGGCTGCCTCAATGACTGCTGACTGCGTTCAGCTGCTGATGGAATTGCGGGGGCCTGGATCAAAGTGCCTTGACCGGTCACAGCCACATCTACACGCCCTGTGGCACACGCATCACGTCGTGCCATCCCGCGCCCGGCGGACGTAATTGGATGAGACATCTCACAAATGCATTGGATAAAATTCCGTGAACGGCACGTAATACCAGCCACAGCCCCCGAAGGCCTCGCATCAAGAGATGGCCCCCACATATCCAAAATTTGCCTTCCACCATCCCTACTAGTCGATCCCTCCGAAACGCCATGGACACATACAGTACTTTCCCCAGCTAACGCTTGTTGTCTCTTGAATAAGCGATATTAAAACATTATTGACCCAGATATGTTGCGCCTCGTTTTTCCAGATGCATCTTTGATATCAAACCGCCACTTGTCTTCTTCATCTCGAGGTGGATGACAGCAGACAACATAGAAAGGGCCTGCAGTCTTTCCGTCCCTCAGACGAAGAAAGATACTCTCGTCTACTCTCCAGGGTGATGGTGGCTACCAACATGTCAGTTCTTCTAATCAATATTATGTAGAGAACGCAAGGCATACTGGCTGCCAGTTGCCTTGCCCAACATCAGCCCGGTAATCAGGACCGTCCTGCGTCTCGATTTTGGGAGACATCGGTGAAGTCACCTCCTTTGCTAATTTAGCTTCAGAGTTTTATCCTATGCTTGAAAAACATACCTCAAGTTTGTCTGTGGTCGATTCCTTCATGGCTACTTGTCTCGCTTCGGTTTTCGCTTCGTGTGTCGTCATAGTGGTGGATGCAAACCGAATGTTGGGGTCCCTTCAGCCTCTCTTATAAGGAGAATCAATCTCCGGTGAACGATTACAAATGTAATCATTAGGCCACAAGGCTATAAGCCCCCACAATATCAATTAGAAGAGTGTAGCTGCACTGGTTCTACTTCAGGCTGCTGTGCAATGCACCGCCCAGCTGATAAATGTGGGGGCCAAAACACCCAACGTAAAGCACAACAGGCCTTCTAGAGTGCGCTGAGATAAGCCCATACTCTCTGCACGTTGCGGTAGTGTGCTAGCATCCGCGACGTATGTATCTGAGCTTTCTTTCAAGCCTAGCACATGCAGAGACGTACCAGCCGTAACTGGGTCGTCTGTTTCGTTTGGTTGGCACAGGTCGTTGAGCTTCAGATGGAGTGTATTTCTCGAGCGGACGTATTGATCCGATGTCAAGCGTTCATCGCGTGATAATATTGCCCGTGCTTTGCTCCAATCGAATAGTCCGACGTCGCTTGGCTCGAGCACATGGAATCGCTCACTAGTCGCCACTGAAGGTGACGGAGGAAAGCTATCTGTTTTACACAGCTGTCGCGCTTTCTTCAACTCAAGCTGGCGACGGACGCGCGCCAGTACTGGTCGCAGGCGATTCGCTAAATAGACAGTCCGAATAAATTTGCCCAGGTCATCGGTTGGGCTATGCATGCTCTGCATTTTGACCATTTTGACATATGGTATATACTGAAGGGTCTTGACAACTTTGTTGAGCTCTAATAAATTCAAACTTTTCGTAAGATGAAAGCGTACATCGATTGTGTATTTCGAATCGATTGATACTGAATCATCCTTGTTCTTCTGTCGAAATGGCCTAAGCCAGATCTTTCCAAAATCAAACTTTGACTGATTGAAATGGAAAGGCTTGCGATTCAGATGCTGTTGCTGATAGATTTGGCTATACAGGTCCGAAGTAGAAAACCCCTCTGGAGCTAAGTCGATCATCTTTACTAATGAAGCCGTAAGTATGTTTGTAAATGACGATTCCCGACCTGGTGCTGTTGCCAAATCCTTTTCAGCAATCGAGCAAAAGAGTTCACATTTCCTGCCGCCAAAAGGCTGACCTGTGTAAGCCCCTGCAGCAAAACAAGTATCGACAATTAACAGAATGTCTGTCTCAGTCTTGCTGATTCGCTCACGGATCGCCTGGAAGCTGATATGAGGCTGCGATTTGAAGATATCCGCTTTTATCTCCGTCGGGGATTCCGGTATACTCAATTCGCTGAGACTTGTGTCCGTCCTTGAAATGCCGTTATTGGCAATGCTTTGTGGCGATCTCCTTGCGAAAAGTTTTAGATCAGCGGAACCATCTTTAGTCATCGACCTTTCCGCATGCCCACCATAGTATATTATGCCTAATTTAGAGGGGCTGTCGTAACAACGGAGGAATGCCTGTAGTCGGTCGGAGAGCGATTCATCCGATTTTGTAGGTGGTATTTCATACTGCTCAGTTTTGAAATTGAACTTTTCTTTGAAAACTTTCTCCAGCGCATCAACCTATATTGAATCAGCAATGGAATACAGAGGCAATGTTGCGCATGAGGCGACCAGACCTCTTTCTCTTTACAGTTCATATCATCTTCTTTCCAGGTAAGAAGAAGAACGCCCACAGAATCATACTCTGCATCCCCATCACGGTAGCATCCCGCAATGGTTTTGTTGAACTCGATCTGTGCAATCTTTGGATCAAGGCTGAAGAAAGGATCGGCTGTCGACATAGCGACAAATTCCTTGTACCAGAAGCGAGATTGGATGTGCAAACGATGTTTCCTCGACCCATAAGTTATTGAGGGACACAACGTGATATGTACAGGAAATTTCTCGTCAGTGCGCTTGGCATACCATGTTCAATGTCAGACGTGATGGGGGCGGGGCCGAAAAACAGGCTGCTGGTCACTACCTACCTAGGTAGCAATGCGCCGCCACAAACATGTTCGCATTGCCGCTCGCCCCCACTATTGGCGACTCCCTGATTTGCAACAGCGCAAGGTTGCCAATATCCGTGCTTACTTTTCCTTCTTCCAAAGCTGCGATTAAGATGTATTCAAGGTATATGAATCAAGTTCTGAATTCGAGGCTAGCAAGCCTGCCCATAGGCAAAGACTTTTGCAGACAGGTTCGACATCTATAACGTGTTGGTTCGCGTGATGCACGTGTTCGCGTGATGCACGCCGAACACCAAACTTGACTCTGACCCACCTCTTTACATTACGCGATAACTCCACCAATATGGACCCGATTCAAGCTGCGATTGAAGAAATCAACTCGCGAGAACCAGGAGAGGATTTCTTATACACAAAAATTGCTGCCAAATTTAGTGTTGAACGAAGTACGCTAAGCCGAAGACACCGAGGCCAGACAAGCTCAGATCAGACCAAAAAACTCAACCAGAGAAAGCTCAGCCTACAACAAGAATATAAGCTTATACAATATATTAAAAAACTTATAGAGAGAGGCCTTCTACCTACAAGAGAGATAATAAGAAGCTTAGTATCACAGATAGCTTAAGCGATAGTTAGTAAGAGCTAGGTAACTCGCTTCCTTAACGTGTCTGTGCGCGTAATGCCCATGTTCGCGTGATGCACACCCCCATCAAAATTGCGATCTCAAAGATAAGGCTGCAGAGCCACACACAATAGCTATTATTATAAGATTTTGTAGTAGAGTAGTAAATAGAAGCTTGCGAGTAATTTAGACTATCTAAATTTTGCCTAGAGGCTAAGGTTATAGCTAGAGCGAGTAGTTTTAAGTAGAGCTACTAAGCAGACTTAGGAGGCGAAAGGTAACAGTCCAGCCGCGGCTAAATGCGATTTTAGCGCTTAACTATCCTAAAATAGTCTAGCAATATTTTAGCTTTATTTTAAGAAATATTGTATTTATTAATATATTTTAGAAGAAAAGTTAATAAACGCCTACTATCTACAATAAACTAGAAGATTATTATTAGGTATTAAATATATAGATTTTCTATAAATAGAATATTACTATATTACTAGATTCTATAATATACCTAGAATTTAGCAAGAAATATTAGTAGTATTAAGCCTTACTACAAGAAATCTTGCAGCACTACGTAGGTTTATAGGGCTAACTAAGAAAAGTTAGAGATAGCTATATTTTTTCTAAGAAACCTATCTACATCGCTAGGTTTATAGGGCTAACTAAGAAAGGCTAAAGATATTAAGCTTCTTTCTAAGAAACTCTACTATATTACCTAGGTTTATAGTGTAAACTAAGAAAGTTTAATAATAGTAAACTTTTTTCTAAGAAACCCTACTATATTATATAGTTTTCTACCTTCCTAGAATTTAGTAAGAAAGGCTAAAGATATTAACCTTCTTTTTAAGAAACCCTACTATACAATATAGTTCCTACTCTTCCTTAGGCTATATAAGAAAAGTTAATAATATTATATACTACTAGTAAAAACTTTACCTTTATCTAGCTTTCTTAGAAAAAGTATCTATGTAGTAGGCTATAAAACAAATATTGCGCTAACGTAAATACCTAGTAATTACTAGATAAAACTTTACTCTAATTAAGCTTTCTTAGAAAAAGTATCTATATAGTAGATAATAAAACAAATATTGCGCTAATATAAATATATAGTA
>JALNQK010000477.1:0-13391 GCA_028458525.1 Ophiosphaerella herpotricha
GCTTCTAGTATTATTCTATAAGCTCTCTTTTTAAGTTAATTAATTATATTAATAATTAATACTAGTAATAAGCTCTTGTACTAGCGTACGCACTTACGTATAAGTATTAACTAAGCCTCTAGCTTACGTATATTAGTTAGTATACAAGCTACCTAGAGAGCCTCTAGTAAAGTAGCTAGAGTAGCTAGAGTAGCTAGAGTAGCTAGAGTAGCTAGAGTAGCTAGAGTAGCTAGAGTAGGCGTATAGAGCTAAATATTAAGTCTTAAGGTAACTACTTCTAGCTAAAGTAGAATAAGGCTAGTAGCTTAAAAAGCTAAGTAAATATTTTCTCTTATAAAGGCCTAGTTAAAGGCTATATAGAAGGCTAGTAGGAATTTAAGTTTAGTAATATAATTAATATAGTTCTAGATTAAGCTCTTAACCTAATAGCTATATACTTTCTTTAATAGAAAGAAGTAGCTAATATTAAGAAGCTAAAGTAAGTAAGATAAGTAAGCTAGTATATAGAGTATATAGATATTATTCTCTTTATAGATCTTATTAAACTTAAGAAAGTAGTAGCTCCTATAACTATTAAGTATAAGTAGCTAATATATACTAACTACTTAGTTCTTTATATACTTATTAAAGTACTTAAGCTAGTTAATAGCTAGCTTATCTATTATCTAGCTATTATTACTAATTCTAATAGCCTAGTCTTGTAGGATATAGTCTTCCTTGTACTAGGTAGAGAGGTAGTACTTAGTAGTAAAGATAAGAAATAGTAGGACTACCTAGCTAGTAGTATTAGTTGTAGTAATTACTATTACCTACTTATAATTACTAGGCTAGATAGCCTTTAGCTTACTTCTTCTCTCTAACCCTATTATAATAAGCTAAGTTATAATCTTACCTATTATAAAGCTAGCCTTATTAAAGTTATAGATATTCTTATTAGCTATTCTATATATAGCTTTTATATACTATACCTACTTAAACTAACTACTTATAGTAGCTAAGTTCTTATATAAGGCTTACTACCTATTATATAAGTAATTAAAACGTATTATAAAACTATCTATATACTTAATAAAGTTATATACCTAGTAGATACTAATAGAGCTACCTCTATACTAAGTAAGTAGCTTATTAGCTATCTTACGCATAGTAGCTAGAGTTAGGGCAAAACTACAAGAATCTAGATTAAGAATATAATTAACTATTACCTCCTCTTCTAGCTAGCTAAGCTTCCTTAAGTTAGGCTAGTAATTACATTACGTAGGTATACTATTACATTACTAATAGAAAGTTCTCTTAGCTATATTAAAAACTATAGTAGCGTGCTAACTACTTTAGATTTAGTTTAATTTAATAGATAAGATAGTAAGCTAGATATCTACTTTATTTAAAGGTAATTAACGCGTTAGGTATAAAGCTATTACGTATTAAGATAAGATAAGTATATAAAGTTAATAAGGTATAGTACTTACTTGTATATAGTACTTACTTGTAAACTACGTAAGTAGAAATAAAGGAAAAGAAAGAGAAGTAATAAATATAGAAGATAATAAAGAATAAGGATATTTAGAAGATAAAAGTACTACTAGTATTACTAGTTATATTAGTAGTAGTAATAATATTAGAACTAAAAGTAAAGAATAAATATATTTATAAGTATTAAAATTCTATAATAAGTTAGTATTTATAAAAGATAGTATAGATAGTTTAAATTTTTATACTTATAACTATTTTTTTTTCTTTTTTATTATACTTTATTTCTATTTTTATTTACTAATATATAATTACTATAGAAGTAACTATTACTTTTACTAAATATCTTTAGTAGTAGTAATAAGTATATAGAAATTAGTAATTACTAATAGTAATTAGTAAGTACTATTACTATAGTAATTAGCAACCCTATAAGAAAGTAGATAAAATTAAAGTAGATTTATTTTCTAAAGATAACTTTTCTACTATAAAAAAAAGTTAATTAGAGAGAACTTATACTATTTAAATTGTTTTAATATTTATAATAAGGTATATTATAATATAAAAGAGTTAAAAGATATAAAAAGCTATTCTAATCTTTATAAAGATTTTATAGCTTCTAATCTAAAAGGTTTAAAGTTCTTAGATTCTATTATAGTAGATAAGAACTAGTTAAATAGTTTTATAAGTAGTTAAACTAGCTAGAACCTATAAATATACTTTTCTATTATATTCTTCTTTTTAAAATAGTAAATTATAATAGTAATAGTAATTACTAATAGTAATAGTAAAAGTATTTACTATTTACTATTACTATTAGTAATTACTATTTACTATTACTATTAGTAATTACTATTACTATTAAAGTATTAACTCTATAGTATACTAACCTTATATTAGAGTATACTAGCCCTACTCTAAACTAAGAACTATAACTATAATATATCTAAGGTATTATAAGATCTTAGAAATCTTATAGCCTTATTATAGAGCTTTTCTTTCTAGCTAGTATCTTTACTAGCCTTAAATTATAACTATAATAAAAACCCTAAACCTTTATAGTAAAAAAAAGAAAAGAGTATTTATATATATATTATACTACTTATATCTCTACTATTAAAGACTATTTAAAAGCTAGCTTAAATACTTAGAAAAAGGTTTCTTTACTAATAAATTATATATAGTTATATACTAAGGCTAAGATCTAGTTACTATACCTATACTTTAATAGTATAAAGTAACTAATATTAAGAGGTTATAGTATATAGAAGTATATAGTAAAGGATAATATTCTTCTCTTTATAAAGATTCTAGAATTTAAGTAAAGTATATCTCTTATAGCTATTAATTATAAGTAGCTAGTATATACCTATAGTACTTAACTTAATATACTTATTAAAGTACTCTAACTAGGTAAAAGTAAGCTAATTATTTATCTAGCTATTAGGGCTTACTTTAAAGATCTATTTATATATATAGTAAGTCCTTAAACTATATATTAATAAGTATACTACTTATAAATATAATAAAGAGTAAAAGTAAGTAACTTATAGCTAATATACTTTAGATAGTAGTAACTTACTTATAGTTACTTTACTAGATTATCTTCTTTTTTCTAGATACTTCTAAAGTAGTAATTACTATCTATAATAATATCTTACTTATTATAAAGCTAGTTATATTAAAGTTATAGATATTATTATCTATAATCTTTTATTTCTATTTTATCTTCTATAGTATTATAAGCTAAGACTCTATATAGTTATTTAAACTAGTAGAACTAGAGATAGCTATTAACTCTACTTCTCTCTTAATAGGATAGTACTACTAAGTATAATATAGATATATAATATAATTTATAATTTATAATTATAAATTATAAAGATAAATTATAAATTAAGATACTTAATAATAAGAGAGTAGAAATTACTATATAAAGAATAAGATATCTATTATTAAAATAGTATTATTAATCCTAATCTTTAACTTAGAGTAGTATACTCTTAATATCTACTATTTAGAATTATTATTATACTTTAAGCCCTATTAATAGTTACTTAACCTATAACTAGAACTTATTATACTCTAACTAATAATAACTATATACTTAGGTAAGCTATCTAATAGGTACTAGAAGTAGCTCTATAATATATAGTAAGTTAAAATAGTATATAAGAGCTATAGAATTCTTATAAGTAGCTTACTAATAGTTATATTAATAGCTTAAGTACTTATAGAGCTTAAGAGTTTATATAATAAAGTTATTAACTTTATTTTTACTAATAGAGTTACTTTACTATACTATAAGAAGTTTATCTACTATTTCTTATATATAAAACTTTACTTAAACTACTTAATAATTTTTTAAACTAAAGCTTCTTCTTTTAGTTTTATTAAGTACTTTAAGTTTACTTTATAGTTATATTATATATACTTTCTTGTAAGTTACTAGCTAAGAGTTCTTTAAAGTATATTATATATATTTATAGCTTAATTAATACTTTAAATATATTATATATTAATATTAAAGATAGTAAGCTATATATTAGCTTTAGTATATATCTTCTAGCTTTATTATAGTTAAAATATTATATAATTATTCTATATAAGTAGTATACTAGTTTAGTATTAGCTACTTACTTATAAAATATATTAAGGCTAGTCTACTATACTAGTATATAAGAGGTTCTATACTTATATTTAGAGTTAAGTAAGTATTATTTACTTTCTTAAGAAATTTACTTAAATTACTATTATTCCTTTACTATCTTCTATAGCTTATAATAAGTACTATTATCTTCTAGTATTATATTATAGCTATACTCTACTATACTAAATAAACCTAAAAAAGTAGAAGAGTATTTATCTATATTAAATACTAGAGTAGAATAGTATATATATATATTACCTAAGAACCTTCTTAGCCTTTAGCCTTTCTAGCTTAGTATACGTACTCGTACTAGTACTATAACTACAGCCTATAGCCTATAGTTATAATATCTAGCTACTTCTTAATATATAATAGAATCTAAGAACTCTAGACTTTCTAGATTAGAAGCTATAAAATCTTTATAAAGGTTAGAATAGCTTCTTATATCTTTTAGCTCTTCTATACTATAATATACTTTATTATAAATAAGAGTCTAGGTAGACCTAGAATCTACTACTTAGCTCGCTTAGCTTAGGATCGGCGCTATCCTCTGGACTACTAATCTCTAGATTGCGTATCTTATCTAACAAGATATATAGGAATATAAATAGATATTATATAGGTACTAGTAATAATAGAACTAAAGTATACTACACGATATGAGAGTTTCCCCCAATAGTTAGACTTCACCTGCCAATATACTCCCACTCCCAATACTACCTCCTAGATCCCAGTAATTTCTCATAGAATCCCTACTACGTTTACTTTTCTTGGTGCTCTGACTTATACAAGATGAATTACTCCTTAAACCGCGGTTTACCGACGGATTATAGTAGGTACGATATGTAGCCTCTTTGCGTTTCTCCCTGGTATGTGAGGAGGACGACGTCGGGAGGCGATCCGTCGTCCTACTAACCAAAGGGTGGTGCTGGCGTATAATTGCTGCACGGCGGGCAGAAGTTGTATTTTCGTCAGTGTTGCGGGGTGATGGGTCACTAGAGGGTTTGCGAGGCGGTGAGGAGATGTTAGATTGGTGAGATGTGAAACGTTTGACAAGGAAGTTGAAGATCATTTTTACGTCTAAGTCGCGCTCCCAGTATTCGCGTTCGCGGATGAGGTCTTCGGCAGTGGTGGCGATGACACGAGGGGCGCGGGGTGGGTGTAAAGTGCTAGCTTCAGTGGGCTCTTCTTCAATGCCCCATAATGATGCTTCGCTATACGAATGTGTCATTTGCTGAGTGGGAAAAGTGGGTGCAAATTGGGCCGAGGAAAGAGAGTCTGTCTTCAGCTGCAAACTCTTTAGCTGTGACGACGAGGGGTCGATTGTGGGCGCCGGGTTCAAGTTGGGCGCTGTCAGACCTGCATATTCTGGGATTGATTGCGTGCGCTGGTAAGTGGAAAAGGCATCGGGGTGCTCGGACAATTGATGTACAAGAGTGCCCAGCTCTTGTGCAACTCGCTCAAGTAGTCGTGTTTGCCAGCCATTATCTGGGAAAGAAGAGGTATCTATTCCTGCATCCTGTAACGCTTGATCTGCGGAGAAATTAAATGGGAGCCCGGGACGGGGCGTACTTGTTCCCTCCGGTAGCGTTTCTCCAAAGATGACACTGAGAGTATCCTCATCTAATCCGATGAGGTCACGTATTACCCTCCTGGTAATTCGCTGCCAGAACGATAACCCGTCTGTGGTTTCATCCGATGACTCGCTTTGCGCTTCCGTGGCGGGGCATGTGGTCTGTGGTGTGGCGGCATCTAGCAGCGCGCTATTATCTACTCGACTCCGCGCAGCGCTGGCCATGCTCAACCGCCGCCGCCGCCTGGTCTCCCTTTCGATTTCTTCTAGCAGAGCTCTGCTTTGATCAAGGCGCCACTTCTCGATGCGGTGTCGCCGCTCCAGCTCTTGATTGCCCTCGTCCGCGTCGTCGAGGACAGTGAAGTGTCGCTGCACACTGGATCGCCGGCGTGCAATGCGCCGACGTGGCCGCTCAAATTGCCACATGTGCTCTTGTACGGTTGCGTCTGGTTCAAACTCACCGAGGCCATCATGTGTGGGGAGGACCGTCTCGCCGCTTTGAAGCAGCCTGCTCGCGGGCGCGCCATAGTCGGACGGCTCATGGAAGGCATGCAGGCCATCGTCGAGGCTGTCCAGTTCCTCTTCGGTGCCCAGAAGGGAGCCAGCGTCGCCCTCTTGCTCCGACCGGGCTGCCGTTTCAAGGGAGCCAAAATCGCTGAAGCGAGACAGGCCAGCTGTTCGTGGCGTGCGGTCGGTCGAGGTGGTGTGTGTGCGGGCGGCCGCAGAGGTCGCGATTGGGGAGAAGAGGACCCATTCCTCGGACTGGTCTAGTGGACGCTTGAGTAGCTGCGAAGGGGCTCCAATGGGGGCAGCAGGCTCTGGTACGTGGTACGACTTCTGACGCGAGCTCTGGGGACGCTGTTGCTGTCGAAAGGCCATTCTGGGCTGAGCAGGAAAGGATGTATCCAACTGCACGTGTAGCGACGTGCAGGATCTGGGCTGGTACAGGCAGTAGAGGAGCGTAAAGAGACAGTAAAGAAAAAGACAGCTCGAGTGTTGTTGTCGTTAAGGTCTCGTGTTCTGTCACGACATCGGCAGCCCTCCAGGCTAGCGGGTAATAGGTGGCGGGATGAATGGGCCAACGATGTCACGACCTGTAAACATGCGCTAAAATGGGTCCAGCTGTCCGTTTCAAGTGGGCGGATGATAAGGCGCAAATCCTGAGACAACAAAGATGGGATGAGTCTGCATATCAATGAAATCAAGCACGGGGCAACATGCCTCATGATGAGGAGCTAGACAAGAAGCCCATCAGGATAAAGATAGGTAGCTTGACAGGGAGATAGTAGACAGGATCAGGTACGATTAGATTAGATAGTGATAGGGAGCTCGGGCACCGACCAAGCACCCTCGCGGGCGACCTCCGCCCCAATTGCTAACGTGATTTCTGTCAGTCATGATGAGGTGAGCCCATCATCACTGCATGTCGAGTTCTCGTACCCATTCTATTTCTACTTCGTACAACAATCAAATCATTAAACACTATTGATGATCTCATCCTGTCCACGGGGCATCGACGACGTCAGAAACATCTCAAGCCTCTCCCTGTCGATTGCAGCACTGACACCCAACAACCACCAACCCGGCAAACCTGCCGCAAAATTACAATCCTCTTGTTTCAGCTTGTCGTGAAGAAACCGGGGCAGCCTCAATTGGCCAAACTACGAACTACATTCTTCCCTATACATGAATGTAGAAATCACTCAACTGGGCCCCCATACTATATTGCTTCAAAGCTAGCAGAGCCAAATTAGTTACGTTCACATGTTGCACTTGACAAGAGCGTAACAAGTAGGGCTACCGATTGGAATAGAATACATCGGTGTTGTAATATGGCGTATACATATTGCCCAACAGACCAATGGGTATCAATCTCATCATCAACCAAACGAGCGTCGCACAAGCTAGCGCACCCCATAACTTAGACTCAGGTACCTTCAAGAAGCAGAGTTATATTCAGCGCCAAAAACCCTCTGCGCATCCTCCTCGCTCATCTCCTCGCCTTCATTGATATGAGGGTATCTCTTGACCGTAGCCTCAGGCTCGCCGATCCACCTTTTCAACACACACTCATCGTTACCCTGACAGATCGCCTGGCGGCCTAAGTTCTTGAATCGTGGACCCAGTGGGCCATTGACGTAGTGATACTGGCCTAGAAAGCGGTACTGCCGCGGATCATTCAATGGATAGAACTTGTCGCCCCAATGACCTGCGAAATAAAACCAGCTAGTAGGCGCCTTCGGTGTGAGATTAGAGGAGAGTAGTATGTCACTTTTGTAGTTGTATGTGAAAGAGAACAGGTTCTTAATAGGATCCCACAAAGGCCCACGATCAGTTACATCGTGCAAAATGCCGCCAGGCAGGACGTATGGATGTACTCCAGGTGTACCATACATGGCGTGAGAGCCTGTGGCCGAATATCCAATGGGCTATAATGATTAGACAATGACACATATTTGAAAGGAGAAAAACTTACTCGCTTTCCAGCCTTCTCTACAGCTTGGTACGTGTAGGCCGCTCCAAAGTTGTGTTCACTGAAAAATACAGCCTTCGGCTCGCCGTTATGGAACCGAACAACCGTATGTTCCCAGTCGCCAACGTGATTACCAAACCGAATGTTAAACACTGCATTTCCCAGGTTGTAAGAGTAAAAGAAGAACCAGAATGCGTCTACTACGCCATCGTCTTTGGGCACAACGATAAGCACTGCAGGCGCATCACTTCTACCACCAACGACTTTCTTACCCATTAAATGGCGACGATAGCTTCGTAGCTCTGGCTGCCATTCTTCCTTGTCTTCAATGAGCTCTTCGACTTCCAAGGTACTGGTAGGGTGTGGAAGATTGGGAGAGGTTGATACTGTCCGAATACCGCCTTTGTCTTCGGTATCGCCTACTCCAGAGTAAAACCACGGAGAATCTTCGCCGTCGTTGTCTTCCATATAATGACCTTGCTCACGACTGTAGTCTTCCCTCCCATAATCCTCCTTGTCATCGTCTGGTGTGCTTGGAATGTTCGTCTCACTTCCAAGCCAGTCTGGCCGATCCTCAACATTATCGTCGCTCTGCAGGTAAACAAATTGACCCCATTTGTTTAGGTCGCTCAGATTCTCCAGGCTTGGATGGTCATCAGTCGCTTGGAGGGGAGTGTAGTTGAGATGCGGTGTAGTATGATACAGGTGTTCCGCCATGTCGCCTGGCCAGTACTCTTCTCCAGAGTAGAGATGGACGAGTGGCGCATAGTCTAGGATATATCGCGGAATATCCCGATCCTGCAAAGGCCAGTTCTCTGGGGGTTCTTGAGCATCTCGCAAGAACTTAGTTAGATCTATATTGTCGCCTTGTACCTGTTGCCTGAGACTGCTGGCCCATTTTGCCCTATTCAGGTGAGCTAACCCACAAAATCCAAACCAATTGCAAAATTTGCGATCCAGCCACGACTGTGATGATTCAACCCAAGCAGATTCTTCGGTTCGTTCTGACCATGGTGTGATGCGACTGAAGAGTACGTTTTGGTATAGTTGGGAGAATGAAAAGAGGCTCAGGAAGGTACCCGCAGCAGCTATTACAGGTTTCCTCCCCCTCATTTGGTGGTTTGGTATATCTAACACTTCACCGGCGCCTGCGGTGGACGTTCTGGCTTGCCCGTTTGTATGATCATGCGAAGCAGGATGTATCGATGTATCGATAGTGGCTGTAATACGCTTATAAGAGGCGTCCAGCGCATTATCTAGAGATCCGGTGGCAATAGAAGTGTATGTCGCTATCGGTGGGTGCTCGGGGGTGTCGATCGAGGATGTGGAGGTTGACGAATATGATGACACCAGAAGCTCATGGAGTGGGACCTGCCCACCGCCATTCTGGAAGTAGGGTATGATTGGCACTGACCAGTTAGCGTGTGGCCAGTTATCTGAAAGGGAATCATGGAGCAATGCACAGAGTTGAAAGCACACAAAGTCCGACGCTGCCGAAGCTGACAAAATTGACGTGGTAGCTACCAACAGGCAGACTAGGAGGCGTACGGACGATTGATGTCATGCGAAACCAGTGAGCTTATGCAGAGGAACATGCGTGCGAATAAGAATCACGATGGCCTTCAAAGTGCGGAAGAGCCGGAGCGACTGATGATAACATGAGGAGTTCATGACCTGCGTAAGCCGGACATGACTGGAGGTTACTTACTAATGAACTTTGTCTACTCTATTTGTGATTCTAAAGGTTTTCAAGGTGGTATCGTGCCACTCATGGTAACGATAAATCGATGCAACGACAGCGGAGATGTAGGTGTAGCAGACATCAAACATGGCGCGTGGACGACGCATGCTAAGCTGCAGCCCTAGGGCTGGGCCTACTTCGCCTGACACTAAGCGAGTGGGTACTTATCTAAAGCGCAGGGAGAACACCATGAATTGTCTCAGTAACATAGTTTACAAGCGAGCAGCCCTCCTCGCCAGCTCTGCGCACCTACCTTACCTCAACTCACAATAACCCAACGCTACACTACTTAGTTAACTTTAGATAAAGCGAATATTTAGCTTACTATTTTAGCTATCAATTTAGACCAAATTGTAAGTAAGAGATTTACTACAAAAATATATAATATACCCTAAACTAGGGTTACTAATTACTATAGTAATTACTATTACTAGTTAATATTAGTAATAGTAATAGTAATTCTTATAGTATTTATAGATTAGTAAATAATAGAAACTATATATAAAGAAGAAGAAAAAAGTTAAATAGTTATAAGTAAGTAAATTTTATTAATCTAAACTATCTAAACTATCTAATAGTATTATAAATATATTATAAAAAGTAAATATAGAGTTAGAGTATTTCTTTCTATTAGATAAAAATAGAATAGATAGTACTCTAGCTATAATTCTAAAAAGTATTAATAAATACTTAATTAAAATATATATACTTTTTAGAAACTATTATAAGTATACTACTCTTTAGATTATATAAAAATAAGCTAACTCTTTAAAATCTTATTAAAAGCTTTATTAGTAAGCTAATTATTACTTCTAAAGAAGTAAAAAAGATTAAAATATCTTTATTTTTTAAAGAATATTATTTTAGTATAAAAAAAAGTTTATTAGAGATAACTTATATTATCTTAATAGTTTAAATATTTATAATAAAGTATATTATATTATAAAAGAGCTAAAAGATATTAGAAACTATAGTAAACTTTATAAAGATTTTATAGCCTTTAATTTAAAAAAAACTAGAGTTTTTAGATACTAATATAAAAGTTAAGAACTAGTTAGATAGTTTTATAAGTAGTTTAACTAGCTAAGAATATACTTTTTTCTATTAATACTCTCTTATATAATTAGTAATTACTATTACTAAAATAGATTAACTTTACTCTAAACTAAGGTTATTAATTACTAATTTAAAGTACCTAATTACTAATATTTTTTAAAATATATTCTAGCTTTATCTTATAAGTTAAAATTCTAAAACTTTCTAATAAAATACTACTAATACTAAAGTTTAATTCTATTATATTAGATTTATAAAAAAAACTCTATAGCTCTTATAATAAAGAAAAAAAAATTAATATAGTAATTACTATTTACTAATTAGTAAATTTTTTTTCTTTTTTCTCTTTATTACTAGTATAATAAATTTTTTTTAGAAATCTAATCTTATAGAATTAAACTTTAGTTATAGTAGTATCTAGATTTAAATTTTTATATTTTTAACTTCTATAATTAGAGAATAATTAATTTTTAAAAAAATTAGTAATTATTAATTTTAAATTAGTAATTTATAACTCTACTTTAAACTAGGGTTACTATTTACTATAGTAATTATAATAGTAATTACTATTACTACTAGTAAGTAGTAATTACTATATACTATTTCTATAGTAAATAATAACCCTAATTAATTTATAGTAATAGAGAATTTACTATTATTTTTTAATAATAGACTTTAGCTTATTTAGTTATAGTATATAGAAAGTATCTAACTCTTTTCTAATAGTTAATCTACTTAATATAGGTATATTATCTTTTTAGTATTTTAGTAAATTATTAAAACTAGTACTTTTTACTATACTAAAAAGTAAGTTATTATTTAGTATAAAAGCTAATAGATTATTCTTATATTTTTCTTTATAAAAAAAATATAAAACTAGGTCTTCTTTATATAATATTACTTTTAAAATAAGAGTTTAAAGTATTATTAGTATTAAGACTACTACTTTCTATATTAGAACAATCTTTTAAATTAAAATCTTAATCTATATTACTAGTATTATATAAGTTTAAGTATTTTAATTTAAAGTATAGACTTAAATTACTTATATTAATTAGCTACTTAATAGTTTTATTATAACTATAATAATTATAACTAACTTTAAAGGATTTAGATTTACTTTCTTTATAAAGAAAAAGTTCTAATTTAAACTTTTTAGTATTAAATATAAGAGCTAGATTAGCTATAGAAAGTAATTCTAAATTAAGAGATAATAAGTTATTTTTAAAGAAAGTAACTCTAGAAGATACTTTTAATTTAATAGAATATATTATAGTATAGTAGAAATATATATAATTAGGAAGTATTAGGTTAGTATAGTAGCTCTCTAGGTAGCTACAAGTAGGACTAGATAAAAGAAATAGATACTAATACTAACTTATTATATAGCTACTCTATGTAAATATTTAACTTAACTTACTAACTATAGGTTACTACCTACCCCCTACTTCTATTTATATCCTATAATACTATATTTTATTAGTAACCTAACTAGAAAGTATTAATAGTCTATTAGTATAGTAAAAGTTAGAGTATTTAAAGGCTTACAACTAGTTTTTAATTCTTTTTACAATAAGTTTTTACGTATAAATACGTATTAGATAGGGTAATATAAATAGTAAGAGCTATTAGGTTAGTATATTATAAAGAGTAATATACTTTTATTTATATATAAACTAAATATGTATTAGATAAAGTAATATAAGTAGTAAGAGCTATTAGGACTAGTAAGTATTATAAAGAGTAATACCTATAGTAAAAGCTATTTAGATTACTATAAGAAACTATAAAGAGTAGGCTCTTTTATAAAAGCATTTCTAGGAGTACTTTAAGAAGTTATACTCTCTAGTAAAGAGTACTAACTCTTTTATAGAAGTAATTAGAGTATCTAATAAGACTAGAATAGTAGTAGAAGTAATTTAAATTACTATAAAGGACTAACTAACCTCTTTATAAGAGTAATTAGAGTATCTATTTAACTTTAAATATTAATTAAGGATATTAAATAATAGGAGTTAGTAAGTATAGCTAGAAAGGCTAACCTTACTTCTAGTATAACTAAGATAAGTTAGAAGTAGTAAAAGCCTCCTCCTTACTACTTTAATAAGGATAAGAGGAGATAAGAAATATTAAGAATAAAAGGAAATATTATTAAAAACTTTAAAGTAGGGTTAATACTTTTAGTAATTAGTAATTACTAAAAGAAATACTAACTACTTCTTCTCTTTTAGAGGCTACTTCTTCTAAAGTAAGTAATATAGTAACTAAATCTAGAAATAGACTATTACCTAGTACTAGGGTTACTACTTTTTTAGTAATAGTAATTACTATAGTAATTACTACTTAGTAATTAGTAATTACTATTACTATAAAAGTAGTAACTTTACTACTAGTACTTTATAAATATAATACTATCTACTTAAAAAAG
>JALNQK010000478.1:0-13367 GCA_028458525.1 Ophiosphaerella herpotricha
TAAAAGAAATAAAGATTATATCCTTTAGATACTAGATAGAGATAAATATAGTAGCTATAGGAGATATACCTATATAAGAAAAATAGACCTAATTAGTAAAGAAAATAAAATAGCTAGAAGATACCTATATATAAAATATACTAGTTAGGTACTATATCCTAGTATAAAATAAGCTAGGAAAAGATAAGTATAGAGAAGGAGATAATATAAGAATATAATTAACTTACCTAGTATACTATAAAATTACTTAGGTATCTTATATAGAAGTAGGCTACTAAATATATAAGAAACCTAAGGATATAAACAAGGTATAGCTAAAAAGAAGTAATAACTAAAACCTTGTAAAAGCTATTAAAAGGAAGGAAGTCTATAGATAGTAACTAGTAAAGACCTAGAAAGGATACCTAGTAATAGAACTAGGATACAAATTATCTAAAGAATATATATAAAAAAAGCTTTAGTATAAATATATATAAAATAAATACCTAAAATACGTAGAAGAAAAGGTTAAAATAAAATATTAGCTTAAGAAAAAGATACTTTAAGGAATAAAAGGACTATATATAACTATAAAAGGCTACTATTAAAGAAAGAAGATCTAAATTATAGTAGATAGTAGGGCTACCTAAAACTTTATAAGAAAAAAGTTTATAAAATAACAAAAGATATAACAAGTACTAAAGAAGTACTTATAATAACTAAGTATAATAGAAGGACTACTATTCTAAGAACTAGTTAGTTCTAAGACTAAACCTTTAATATTAGAAGTATAGGGTCTAAAGATCTACAACCTAGTTATAGATATAATATAACTTAATAAATACTAAGACGTAATACTAGGAATACTATAGCTAGAAATAGTAAACCCCTAAATTAATTAGAGAATAGAAAAAATTATATACAAATAAGATATATTATAAGTAAATATTAAAAGATATATAAGAAAGTTTCTAGAAGAATACAAGAAGTAGGAAGAGTCTCTAATAGAACCTAAGAACTACTAACTAACGTACAAGCTATAAGACTTAAAAATAGAGCTAGAAGAAGGTAAAACTATAGGATAGAGCCTAGTCTACTAGAAAATAGAGGATAAAGCAAAAATTAAAAAAGAGTATATTAAAATAGTACTCTAAAATAAGTAGATAAAACTATTAAGCTTATTAGTAGCCTATAGAACTCTTTTTATAGATAAGAAGAGAATAAAAGAAAAAAGGTTCTATATAGACTTTAGAAGAATAAACGCAATAATAAATAAAAACTAATACCTCTTACTCTATATAGATAAGATATAGGATAGGATAAGTAAAGCTAAAATCTTTACAAAACTTAATATATAGAACGCCTATTACTAGATCTAAATAGTAAAGGGCTATAAATAGAAAATAGCGTTTAGAATATAATATAAATTATATAAATATTAGGTTATACCTTTTAGATTAACTAATATACTAGCTATATTTTAAGAAAGGATCTAATATAATAATATACTAAATAGTAGGAATATCTTGTAATATTTAACTTTAATATAATTTATATAAAAGGATTAGAGAATATATTTATAGATATACTAAGTAGAAAACTAGATCTATAGAAAGAAATTAAAGCTAAAGGAACTATACTAGTAAAGAATAAAAAAGGATATTTAGAAATAAATAAACCTAAAGCTGCTACAAGCCTAGAAATAATAGGAAACAAGTAAGACTAGTAGATTAAGGAAGAAACTAAGAAGGATCTAAGTACCTAAGAAATAGAAAATAGATTCTAAATAGAATATAGACAAATCTATATACTACTTAAGATATAACAAGAATTTATAAGATAATTCTATAAACTACTAGTATATAGCTACTAAGGAATAGAGAAAACCTTAGAAAGGCTACTAAGAAACTACTATATACCTAAGGTAAGATAATTAGTAACGTAAGTACTTAAAAACTATATAGAATACTAAAGAAATAAATATAATAGATACGTACTATATAGAATACTATAACTAGTTAAGATACTAGAATAACTATAGAGAGTTATTACAATAGACTTTATTACTAGACTACTAAAATCAAGAGACCTAATCTTAGGAATTAAATATAATAGTATTCTAATAATAGTTAATATAGAGGATTAGAAGCTCTAGAAACAATCTATAGATAAATAAGTAAATTAATTAGATTCCTATATAAGAAAGATTAGATATCTATCTAAGTTTATATACTTTAGGATTAGAGAAAAGAGATTCTCTAGTTCCTAGTTACCTTAGAATTATCCTAGGATTAGCTAATCCTATACACAGCTAGTTCAGCTAGCTATATCTTACAATATACTCCCTAGGATTACTACTCTAGTAGTAATCCTATATAATTGCAGCTAAATATATTAAAATTAGTTATTAATATTAGTCTATATACCTTTAGGATCTCCTTAATTATTAATTAGTTAGGTTAGGTAGCTTATACTTAGTACGCTAAGAGCTTAGATTAGTAAAATTTTCTTTAGCTTGCTTAGCTCCCTAACCTAAAACAAACTTATACTAATCTAATTTTAACACTAGAATAGTAATCCCTCTATCCTTTTTTACTCTAGCGCTAATCCTTACTAATTATCCTAGCTAGAGACTACTAGGTTTTACGCTAATTAATTATCTATCTTCTAGATTATATACTACGTCTCTACTCTACTCTCTTATACCTCTAGAGGTAATCTATACTAAGCCTAATCTACTTCTCTTTAATAGTATTAAAGCTTTTAAGGAGCTTACTACTACTATAAGTAGATTAGGTTTAAGTCTACTATTCTTAGAGATTATACTTCCTATACTTACTAAGGATATATTTGTTCTAGGTTTTAATAATATAATCTTTAGTCCTAGACCTTGTACTTAGTTAATCTCTAGTAGAGAAGATTAGAGTAAGAGTAGTACTAATTTATCTATCTAGAATCCTAAGGATAAAACTAACAAGGATTGCGCTAAATACTCTATACCTACTAAGTTTAATTTTAATCTTCTACCTCTAGCTAATTTATTAGACAAGGGTTAGTATTTAATCTATTTTAGTAACAAGGATTAGTAACTAACTTATTTAGGTAACAAGAATTAATCTTAATTACGTATTTAGTATTATTCTATTTTTTCGTCGAACCTAATTAATATAACGCGTACTTAATTATCTTCTTTAAGTAGGAATAGCCTCTATACAACTCTTCTACCTAGATATTCTAATAATTTAATCCCTATAATCTAGGACCTAGTAGCTAAGACCAAGGTAATTTAATTAGTATCTATTCCTCTAGAGATTATACCTAATTAAGAATCTACGCTACGCTTAAATAATCTAAACAATCTTCCTACTAACTCTCCTATAGATAAAACTTCTAGAGCTTAAAAAGATTAAGGTAATAGTCTAGATAGTCTTATAATTACTTCTATAGGGCTTAGTAATTGTTATATATTTTTTTAGCTTTAATTAAAGATTAAGATATCTAGAGGTAATCCTAGAGTAGGTAGATTAGGTCTAAGTAGTAGTAGTAGTAAGTAGACTATACCTAAGATTAAAAGAGGTAAGGCTTATAGGATTAGTTACTTTGTCTATACTAAATAGGTAATTAGTAGTAAAGTAGACTTAATCTACTATAATTACAAGACTAGTACTAGTAGTTATTATACTAACTACTATATATATTCCTATATTCCTCTATATATTCTATAATCTACCTTTCTTAATTAATCTAATCCTTCTTAGTCTATATAATCTTGCGCTACTCTATAATTAGATTACTAGAAGCCTTATATTAAATAAGCTAAGAAGCGATTTTAAGAGTAAGATTAATAATCTTAAGGTAGGGATTAAAGAGTATAATATAAAGAAGAAGAGCAATCTAAAAAATACTATTAATCCTAATAGTATCTCTCTTTTACTTAATCCTAAGCTACCTTAGACTCCTAAAACGCCTACTCTAAAACCTAGGAATACTCTAAAAAGTTCTTTAGTAATAAATACTTAGACTAATCCTAAGAGTACTACTCTAATCTAGGCTCTTATTAATCTCTAGTACCCTTATTCTTATACTCCTCTAATAGGCTTTAATCCTTAATTAAAGTATAGGGGTTAGTTTAGCAATTATAGATATAGTGCTTAGATAGCCTTTACTTAGTATCTTACTAATCCTTATACTCCTAGCGCTATAGATTAGTAATATAGCTTTCTAGCTTATTTAAGCGTAATATATAGTTCTTACAGTAATCTTTGTAATTAAACTTTTTTCTAAGTACTTTCTAAGGAGTATAATCTTCTTAATCCTAATTATACTACTCTAGGTAATTATAGCTCTAAGCGTTGTAGCTACTATAATTAGCTTTTACTTACTCTTAATTACTTTAATCCTCTACGCCGTTTAACTTTAGAGGAGAGGAAAGAGCATTACTATAAGTCTTAAGATTTATTTAATTAGATCCTAGATCTTTAGGATTAAGAGTAATCCTAATCCTTAATTATATAATCTATTTTTTTAGTTTTTTCTTTATAAGAGGATTAGTAAAGCTAATATCTTCTTTCTATATATACTTACTTACTAATTAATAGATCTACAAGGCTAGTGCAATCTAAAAGTCTTCTATAATAATCTAATATTAAATCTATTTATAATTAGTTCTCTCTTTAATCCTTATCTATAATTATCTTTTTAGTATCTTGTAGATTAAGTAATTACTTGAATTTGTAAAATTACTACTAGGTAAGTAATTTAGTAAGCCTATCTATAGGTATCTTAATTGTTTCTAGATACTCTACTTAGAATAATCTTTTTATATATTCTTGTTGTAGCTATATGTTTTAGATATTAATATAACGTAATCTTGTCTTAATCCTTTTATTTTTACCTATTACAAGCCTAATTGTTTGTTAATTGTTATACTATATTCTCTATAGTTCTCTAAGATTAAGAGTAATCTCTTTAAAGAATTATTAGAGTACTATTACTTTCTTTACTATATACTTAAGAGCAAGTAGCTTAGCTTTAGTAGTTAAGGTAGTAACTATATTTTATCTAGCTACTTTCTAAAAGATTAGTCTTCTAAATAGGATTACTATATATCTTTATAAGGATTACTAAGTATCTAGATTATTAGTAAACAAGGCGTTTCTATAAATTATAAGATTAGGGCTATTATAGCTCTTATATTAGATTACCTCCTATTATATCTAGTATAAGTATATAATTACCTACTCTACTACCTTTAGATATTGTTTGCTTAGATTTGTAAGGAAGTATAATAGTTTAGATACAGTAAACGCTATATCTAGTCTAAGTATAATTGCTATATATAGTACTAATCTAACTTATTCTTAATAGTTCTTAATTTCTTGCTTAGTCGCTTCTCCTATATATTTAATTAAGTCCTCTAAAGGGAGTAAAGTTACTAGAAAGAATTTATCTTTAAGCTTAAACTTCTTTATAATCTTATTAATATACGTATTATATACAAGGGTAATTGTACTCTTTTCTTAGTCTTAGATTACTTATACGCCTAAGAACTATTTTACGGGCCCTTAATCTTGTATCTTGTATTTTACTTTAATTTAATCCTATAGGCTTAGAGTAGCTTATTTATATTCCTTTTAGAAGAGTAGTAGAATATTATTAACGTAGAATAAGACTAAGATTGTTTAATCCTTATCTAAGAATAGGTATAGCTCTTCCTTTATTAATTAAAGTCTTTTTAATCTAAGCGTATTTAAGAACTCCTTATACTATAACAATAGTAAGTCTCTAAGCCTATACAATACTTAATTAAGCCTAACGTATATTCCTTCCTTTTTAAATCTATCTAGTAGCTTGTAGATTACTAGATTATCTAACGTAATTACTATATTTAGGAATGCTCCTACAATATTATATTATAATATTTCTAGATTAAACTTAGCTACAATTACTATTGTAGTCCTAAAGGATTTTACTACTAATATAGCTGTATATATTAAGCTAAGTATATTCTTTTCTTAAAGATTACTTCTTATAACAATCCTTGCTTTATATTTTAGGAGATATCTATCTTAATTAAACTTGTATATCTATACCTATTTTAGTAGTAATAGACGTTTATTAGTTAGTAAGTATTTCTACTTAATCTAAGTTTCCTTCTTACGTAGCTAATTAATCTCCTTGTATAAGGCAGCCTTAAACTATTACTTATATAGATACTATAATAATTGCTTCTATATATTTAGAGGCTTTAGTAGCTAATCCTAATAGATTTAGGCTTGTTTTAATAATACTAATAGTATCTAATCGCTAAGTATAGCTAATATAACTATTAAGTTTAATATCTTGTAGCTTTAGTAATTATCCTAGGCGTTAATTGCCCTAGGGATATATATATAGTAAAAATCAGACTACTAATTATAGTTATTAAGATCTATAATTAATATATTTATACTACTAGGTTTAGTACTACCCCCTATTTAATTATTGCAATCTTTACCTTTCTACCTCCTCAAGGGTATATAGACGCTTGTATATCTATTAATCTTAGGTATAAGTCCTTACTACCTTCTACTTAATCTTTAAGTTAGCCTTTCCTAATTATATAGTATTAATAATCCTATAAGTAGATTTATTACTCTTTCCTAAGCCTGTAGATAACTTACTTTGTCTAGAGTAATAGAGTCTTCGAGTCTAGTTTAAGTAGTAAGTTAGGTTAGGCACTCTAGCCTTAACCCTAGTAATCCTATCTAATTACTAGAACTAGACGGGCTAGCTCTTCTAGGTTAGTACACTCCCTATTAGCTATTAGTTCCTATATAATAACTTTAATTGCCTATCCCTATAACTTCTAGTTTAGGAGTTACTTCTAGGGTAATAAGACTAATTTAATTACATTACTCTATATAGATTCTTAGATACTTACTAGCTTTACTTATATCTTATATAGGATCTATTAGCTTAACTTCCTAATTATTTGCCTAGCCTAGCTTACTTTTAAGTTAATTAAGTAATTTACTCCTAAGTCTTTGCTTAGTAGCTATTATAATCTTATAACTTGTTAATTACTCTTTAGGAAGAAGTATATCTATATCTTCTTCTAGATCTATAACTTTATTATCGTGTAGGATTTTAGTAAGTTTAATTACTTAATCCTCTAGTATTTTATCCTTAATCTTTCCTTAATAGAATTTAGATTTGTTAAATATAACGTCTCTTATTATAATTACTTAATTAAGCGTAGGGACCTATATATAATAGATGTTTAATACTTAATAGCTAATTAAATATCTAATATTCCCTCTTAGATTTACTTTAAAATCCCTTTTATGCCGCCTAGCTACGCAATCCTTGATTAGAGGATACGCACAGCAGCTATAAGTATATATCCTACTCTAATCTAGGTAAAGGTCTACTATTTTGTAGTAGATTGTTATAGGCTTATACTAATAAAAATATTGTTGAAACTAGCTATCTAGAACTTTATTTAGGGATCGAAAACTATAGACTATAGATAGGCTAATTGTATACAAGTATATAGTAGTATCTAGTATTAGTAGCTAGAGGATTATTAGTAGATTTATACTTATACGCATCTTAATTGCCTTCGTAACAATCTCTTTCCCTACTTGCTCTACTAATCTATTTAGTTCGTAAGTGTATAGTAGAGGTACTACTATCTTAATCCTTTTTTCTTCTACCTAATCCTTATATCTTAATCTACCTTGCTATAGGAGAGTAGCTATATTATTGTCCTAATAGATCTCTAAGATTGTTAGTTAATACTTTCTTTATACCTAATCTTTAAATTAAATAATTACCTTTAATATCTTATTAAGAGATTTCGATTAGAGGTTATAATTAAAGATCTTTCTACTAAATTCTTCTTTAATTAGTATAGACTACTACTTACGTAGTTATCCTAAAGGTATATAGAATAAATCCTAGGATATCTTATAGAATAGTCTTAGTAATTGCTCTTTTAGTCTTTATAAGATTACTTAGCTCGTATAAGTTGTAGTATAATCTATATATTAGACTTGCTTTATACTATTAATCTATATATTTCTTATAGCTTGTACTAGTACCTAGAGCGCTTGTTAGCTAAGATATCTAGATTGTTTATACTAAAGATCCTCTAAATCTAATCTTAGCTATAATTTCTACAATCTTCTTATAGCTTGTATAATTAATAGGGGCGTAGAGTAATAACTAACTTTATTATATTCAAGGAAAGTAAGATTAAACTTTATTTATAGAGTAGCTATAATTACGTTTTCCTTAATTGTTTTGTATTATAAGGTGTAATCTAATCTAAGGTACTAGATCCTAGCCTTCTTTAATTAAGCTTCTAATACAATATTAATATAGAAACCTTCTACTACCTTAATATCTTTAAGTAAAAGGTCTTTAGTACGTAGTCTCTTTAGACTATTAAGTACTCCTTTAAGTAGCCTCTCTCTAGATCTAGAGATTAGTAAGGATTAGGTTCTAGCTTTAATTGTATCCTCTAGATTAGCTTTCTTCTACGTTCCTAGAACTAGGCGTAATTAATTATTAACAAGGTGTATAGTACCTCCTCTATTAAAGAAAGTACTATTAGATAGAGGATAAGAGTTTACTGTAGTACTATATACTCCTTAATTATATCTATTATTAACTAGTATTAAAGGATTAATTAGTACTACTAAGATAGACCCTAGATATTTTAGAGGTACCTCCTTATCCTTAATTAGAGTATTAAGAAGCTTCTATCTAGCCTATTTAATCTAGTTTTAGAGGTCTACCTATTAAGGTATAGTAAGGTGCTTAGATATCTTTACCTAATCTATATTACTAATATAGATTAGAGGTAATCTCTTTAGAGTTATTCTAGTAAGTACTATTTAGAGTCTTTAGTAGTTAATTAGATCCTACCTATATTTTCTAGTAGCTTAGTAGGGGCAAGGTTTAATAGTAGCCCCTAATCGGTTAGTAGCTAGTCCTAATCTAGAGAAAGTAGCTAAGAATACTCCTAACGCCTTTCTATTTAAGGTAGTAATTGCTTACTCCTAGAGTATTTGCGTAAAGACTTTTACTAGCTAATCTAATAATATAACTAGGAAGCTTAATACTATAGTTATAGTTATATATTAGCGTATATTAATTGCCTAGGTTAGAGTAATCTTTGTGCCGATTGCGTCTAAAAAATTAGTAAGCACTAGTTAACCCTTAACTTTAAGAATATTAAATACTTATACTTTGTTATATAGGATTTACTAGTTATTAAACTACTTTTCTACTCTAATCCTACTACTTTTACTCTTCTTTAGGTAGTCCTAGTATTAGTATTAGACAAGATAAGTAGTATTATTATTAGTTAGAGTAAGATTACTCTTAAGCTATTAGATTAGAGCCTGTAGAGTAGTCTACTTACTTACAAGATTCTTAAGCCTTACTAAAGTTAATATATCTAGTAAAACTATTTTATTAATCTAATCCTTTATATTGTTAAGCTTTACTATTATCTTAGTCTATCTTAATATAGTAAGCTTATATTTGCGTATATCTTTATCTTAATTAGCAATTATATATTTACGCGTAGCTACTTAAGTACTATACTTAATTTAAGCTTCTACGTAATCTTCCCTCTCTTGTTCTAAGGGATTATTACTTAATACTAGGACTAGAGTAGGTTCTAGTAGGAGCTTAGGGTACTAAGGTTCTTGCTCGTTAATTGTTAGTGCTGTAGGTCTATCTAGATCGATTTGCTCTTAAATTATCTTGTCTTAGGCGTAAGATTTAAGTTAGGAGAACTAGTTAGGCTAGTCTGCTCGGCTTTTAAGGATTACCTTGCTTACAGCAATCCTATTGTTGTAGGATATTATAGGATTAGAGGATATTAATTGTTCTAGAGCTCTTAGCAATACAAAGAATTACGTAGAGAGAATTAATACTACAATTTTATAGCGCTAAGCTTATAACTATAGAGGATTAGAAGCTCTAGAAACAATTTGTAGATAAATAAGTAAATTAATTAGATTTCTATATAAGAAAGATTAGATATCTATCTAAGTTTATATACTTTAGGATTAGAGAAAAGGGATTCTCTAGTTCCTAGTTACCTTAAGATTATCCTAGGATTAGCTAATCCTATGTATAGCTAGTTCAGCTAGCTATATCCTGTAATAGTTAATAAACTAATAAAGTACACGTACTTTAAACTATATAAAGAAAAGAGTAGTATAAAGGAAGCTATATACTAAGTTATAGACTTAGTTATAGGATAATATAGAGTACTAGATAAAATTATTACTAATAGAGATATTAGATTTATATCTAGTATATAGAGTACTATAATATCCTTACTAGGAATTAAGTATAGTATATCTATAGGATATTATCTATAGATAGATAGATAATTAGAACAAATAAACTAAATAGTTAAGTAATACCTAAGATACTACCTTAATTACAATTAAAACAATTAGGTAGTACTACTACTAGTAGTACAATTAGCCTACAACAACTTAAAAAACATAGTAATAAGAGTATTACTATTCTTTATAAACTATAGATTTAAACCTATAGTATACTAGATACCTAGGGATATAGAAAGATAGAACCCTAAGAGACAAAAGATTATAGATAGAATTAAAGAAATATACAAATAACTAAAAGAAGATACTAAGTTTCTAAGAAACTAAATAGTAAGATACTATAATTAGAAATATAAAGAAAGACCCTAATTTAGAGAAGGAAAAAAAAGTATAGTTACAAAGAAAGAATATTAAGACTAAAAAACTAAGTTTAAAACTAGACTATATAAAAATTAGACTATATAAAATTAAGAAATAAGTAATACTAGTTATATATAGATTAAAACTACCTAAGAGAATAAAAATATACTCTATATTCTATATTTTACTACTAGAAGAAGTACTATAAGATATAGAACTAGTAGTCTATAAGGTAGATATATATAGAGAATAGAAAGAATATAAAGCCTAGGAAATTATAGGATACTAACTCTAAAATAGAAGAAACTACTACTTAGTTAAATAGTTAGGAGTAGATAAGAATAGAAAACTATAAGAATATATATAGGAACCTAAAGAAAACCTTAATTACTCTAAGTTACTAGAGGACTTCTAAAGTTAAAACTAAGTAACTTACTTTATAGTAAACTAAGAAACTTATTAAAATCTCTTAGAAGATAAATACTATAAGGAGCGCGTAGAGAGATACTAGAAGAGACTATACTAACTATAAGAAGAGACTTATAAGAAGAGGATATATAAGCCTCTTTAGCTTCTAAGATATCTAACTTAGACTTAAGAGTATAAGACTAAGCTAAGGACTTCTTATTATTATAAGCCTTTAACTTATAAAAATAATTAGTATAAGTAATAAGTTCTACTACTTTATAAGAAGCTTCTATAAGAGTAGCCTTAGTCTCTATAATATTAGTAGATAATTTCTCTTAAGTATAGTTAATAGCTCTCCCTATAGGATATAAGCCTAGATATAAATATAATAATTAAATATATATACTCTACTATAGATACCCTAGGATAGGTATACTAATACTAAATATTAGTATTAATATAAGCTTTATACGCCTTACTATCCTTTATAGATATAATATACTAGGACCCTAGAGAAGTATAATAAGGATAAGGTATAACTACAACACTATTCTAATAAACTTAAGTAATAAGTACGCGCTTATAGATAGTAGTACAAGAAGGTATAGAGGAAACGTTAGAAGATACTACGTAGCTAAGATAGGCTAATAACTTAGTACTAGGGTAGAATAATACTAGCCCTAAAGAATATAGAAGGAGAGATAGTATTATAGGTTAGGACCCTATATAGGCTCTTAAACTAATAGAACCTAAGTTACCTAGTAACCTATTATACTATAAGTCTAAGGGGCTTAAATAAGATAGTAATATAGAATATAATTTAGATACATAAGACTAACTTAGTACTTTGCTAGTCTTAGCGAATACAAAGTATAAAGTTAACTTAGTACTTTGCTAGTTTTAGCGAATACAAAGTATAAAGTTAACTTAGTACTTTACTAGTTTTAGTAAATATAAAGTATAAAGATATAAAGTATATAGTTAATATAGTACGCCTTACTAGAAGGGTATTATTAATCCTAATCTTTAACCTAAAGTAATATACTTTTAATATCCGCGATTTAGAATTATTATTGTACCTTAGCCCTATTAACAGTTAACCTAACACCTGTATCTATCTACGTTATACTCTAATTACAATTACTACGCACCTAGGTAAGTTAGCTAATAAGTACTATAGCTAACAGCTCCCTTACATTACTATTCTAGAGCTAATAATAAAGCTAGGCCTTTTCTTACCTAGTTTATATAGATAAAGATATAGTTAGGATTACTACTTCTATACTTATAAGTATAGTATCCCTTTTTATAGTATTTAAAGTATTTAATAGTAGACTTGTCTATTAGCTTGTTTTAGGAAGGTTTTACTTCCCCTTTTAATTAAGCTTTCTTTAAGTTTACTTTACTTGTACTATTTGTTTATTAATTGTGTATATTTGTTACGCTACGCAAATTTTACTTAAGAGTTAAGCTTAAAGTAATAAGGTCTTTCCTTATAGCTAGAACTTAGTAATAATTAGTAATAGCTCTTTATAACTTAGGTTAAAGTTTTAAGAAGAGATACTAGACTCTCTATTCCTCTATATACTATAGTATCGTAGGATATACGTAGAAGTAGGGGGTAGGTAGCAACCTATAGTTAGTAAGTTAAGTTAAATATTTATATAGAGTAGCTATATAATAAGTTAGTATTAGTCTCTCTCTTCTATCTAACCCTACTTATAGCTACCTATAGAGCTACTATACTAACCTAATACTCTCTAATTATATACGTTCTTACTATACTATATCTTCTTCCTTAACTTTTAAGCTTAGTCCCCTTAAGCTCCTAAGAACTAGTTACTTCCTTTACTAACTATAGGCTGTATCCTAAGCTCTTATTATTAAGGCTTACTACTTTTAACTCCTAATTACTTATATATTATCCCTATTACTAACTTAGATACCTACTTTATATTTTATATTATAGTAAGAGCCTATTAGAGTATTCCTTTTTTATATATTACTACCTAATATACCTAATCTCTCTCTAACCCTATACTTATATAAAGAGAGTTATTACTATCTTAGCCTTAGTAGCTAATAGTAGTATCTTAAGTATTTACTATAAATAGTTCTTAAGAGCTAGCTAACTTAATAGCCCTACTTAGACTTCTTCTACTTAAGTAGTATTTAGTTAGTTTCTATAGTAGTACCTACCTAACTTTACTAACTATATAGTTACTAGGTAAAGGGCGTAATAGTCTAAGAGCTAATTATAGAGAC
>JALNQK010000479.1:0-13323 GCA_028458525.1 Ophiosphaerella herpotricha
TTATAATATATAAATATACTAAGATAATAAAAAAAAGAATTCTAAATTAGATAGTAGTATTATAGTAGTAAGAAGTACTAAGTAAAGTTTATTATTAAGTTATAAAGAAGTAGTATTTATAATAGTAAAAAAAAGTAACTAAGTTAGTAATCTTTTATATTAGTTATATTCTATCCCAAGGCGGTAAATCCAATATACGTAGGTTGGATTAAGATATTAGTAATAAGAAATATATAGATTAGCGTATATTTCAGTACATAGGTACGTTGGATTTAGGTATGTTAGATTAGGTAAAAGTCTTTAGAATTACTCTAAACTCAAGCTACTACCTTAGTATACCTAGTACTGCTATGCGTCTAAGTTATAGTAAGATATATATAGTAATAAGGATACTATCGCGTTGTGTATAATAGCCTGTGCGCTAGAAACGCAAGCTAGCTTTACGCGCTAAAACGTTACGTCGCGTTACGTCCTTATCTCTCTAGAACTAATACCTACAAAAGCTAAGTTAAGGAGACACCAAGAGTAATTAGAACGGGACAAGGCTAGAAATTGTAATAAATAGTAGTAGGATTTACTATTCTAATCTTAGAACAAACTGCAACATACGCAGCTACAAACTAGTATTCTAAAGGAGACCCTAAGAACTAGTAAGTCTATATATATAAAGCTAGCTATTATTTAACTAAGGATATAGATTAATATAGTACTTTATCGTCCTAAATTTTTAAGTAAGTAAGAACCCTTAGTACTTAGTTATTAGCAATAAGCTAGACTAACGCTCTCTAGTATATTTAAGAACAAGTTTTATTTAGATGCTACTGTTTTTATATACAGTAAAAAGCTTCCTGTACATTGTCTAGTTATATACAAGTAAAGCGAATTCTTTGCAAAGGTATTTTAACTCAAGTTTATTAAGGGCAATTAACAATATATTAAGTTTAATAATAGTAGTGTAGTAGCGTACTAGAGGGTATTTGAATACCTATATCTAGGTAACTATTCTAAAAGTTAGATATTAGGAAATTAGGAAGGTAGGGTACTACTTTCTTGTATTGTGTCTAGTCGCTTATTTTACTACAGACAACCTAACAATACTAAAAGACGCTCGCGTATATAGCTTAGCTAATATATTCTTTATTGAGGAATTAAAGATAGTTTGCGTAGACAAGCTTAAGGTAAAGTTAAAGAGTAAATAGGATATTTAGATATTTGTAGTATATATCTAGGAAGTATATACAATAACAGGCAGCTCTAATCTAATACGTAGTGTAGTAGTTAAGAGTGCTATAAGTTGTTAATATAAGCTAAAGAAAGAGTAAGCATTTCTTAATCTTATATATAAGGGTAGTAATTTTGTTAGTAACCTAATTACAAAATAGTAGATTACTTAAGATCTATATATTAGTTATCTTTAGGTTTAAACAGCTCGGGCAGTATAAGTTGCTACAGCTTTCGAGGCCTAGTACTTAATCCTATTACCTAAGACTACGTAAGCGTAGGATCGCCTTCTTCTTTACTATCTACAACCTCTTCAACTTTAACTTCGGCATATAGCTCGGCCTTAATACGCAACAGCTACTTATCCTTAATTAAGCTAGTAATAGACTTAGAGCCTAGCTAGGCGTCGAAAGCTTTACTAGCAGCGCAAGTATCTAGATTTACCTTCTAAACAAGCTAGAACTAAAGCTACTACTTCTTAACGTAAAGTATCTTTTCTACCTATAAATTGCTAACCTAGCTATATAGTATTAGATAGAGGCTACTCTAACCTAGAGTACTAGCTAAGTTGTACTAGCGCTAGGCTTACTCTAAACGCTTATTAAAAGTTATATATTCTTTTTTAGTAGTATTAGAGAAGATAAGAAAAAGTAACGTATCCTTTACTTCTAACTATAAGTAGCCTTATCTTGTACAACTACAGGTTTAGCTTCTATTAGGCCTTTTGTCCTCTTCCTGTAATACAGCAATCTTCTTGTTGTACGCGTAAGCTAAGAAGGCTATAGCCTAATAGTACTAAATATAAAGTACAGTAATATATTCTTTATAGAGATATACTATCTTCTAGGCCTAGGAAAAGATAGTTTTAATAGAGTAACGTTAGGACAGACTGCTACTTTGTAGCTATACTAGAGAGTCTACTATTCCTAGTAGGAGGTTACTAGAAGAAGAAGTATATACTAATAGAAAGCTACTAGATAACTACTAGCTTTTTAGAAAAGAGATAGCGTAGTAGTAGGCTGTAGAGTTACCTATATAGCTAGTATTCTATAGTATAGTAGTAGCTATTGCGTATAGAGATTTAGTAGCGTCGTAGAAGGTAGTATCGCTAATTGGCTGCTTAAATAGCTATACGATATAAATTTCGTCTTCGCGCAAAATTAATTAATACGTAGTCTATTTAGTATAAGTAGTTTTAGGGGGCTTTATTAGGCTAAGGGAGTGTTTCTTCCTAGCTATACATAATCTTTCCTATTCCTAGTACCTTTTTTTAGTACGCCGATTATAGTTTGTAATAGTTCTTATAAGTATAGGCTTAACTTGCTTGACTTTATTAACTTCCTTAACTTTCTTAACTTCTTTGTCTTTATTAGCTTCCTCGTCTTTACTAGCTTCCTTGTTAGGCAGGTTAGGTTCTAGATTTAATAGAGTAGACAGGCCTAGCTATCTCTACTTGTCTATCTTGGTTTGTTTAGGCGCCTAGGTAGGAGTACTAGTAGTAGTACGCTTTAAGGAAGGCAGGGAAGGGCTTTATAGTAGCTGCGTAGATAGTAGTATTTTATCTTGCTAGGCGTTTTAGGTAAGTTAATACGTAGTAAGCTCTAGATTGTCCTAGTATGCATTAGAGATTACGTAGGAAAGTACCTTACGTAGTAGCTAGATAGCTAATTAGGGTAAGTAGGCGATAAAGACTAGGTTGTACTTAGTTAGATTATTTAGTATTAGCTACCTAGTATCGTAGCTTTTAAGCATAGTATTACTACTTAATAATAGCTTTAATACCTCCTAGAATAGCTTTTTATAAGCTTTATTTAGTAGAGCATATTTGTATTAGGAAAGGTCTATCTTGCTAAAGGTAAGGCGTTAGTAGCTACTATTAGCTTAGTGCGCTACCTCTTTAAGAAAGGAGGCTGAACTTAGTACGTCTAGTAGGGTTAATAATAATATATTTAAAAATAGCAACTTATTATATTATAGAATTTAACGCGTTTGTATATTGTTGCTAAGACCCTGTACTTCTACCCCCTTAGGGGTAGAAGTCTAAGCACGTGCTATCTAAGTAACCTAATATAGATATTATACAAACAAACTAATAAGAGCTTATAGGTAGTTAAGTCTTAAACTTTATAGTTAAAAAAGGGAACGTCTAGCTCGTAATAATAAGAGGTATACATAATTTTACTAATAGAGAGACGTATTTTAAAGGAGAGAGGCCGCCTATACAAGTCTATATATTAATCTATCTAGCTTACTAATATAAATTAGATAAATATAGGAAACAAGTATTTTAAGTATATAGTAGAGTATAGAGTTACTATTTATAGAGAATATAGGTATATAGTATAGCTAGACTAAATAGAAGGCTATTTATAGGGCTAAAACTACAAGCTATCCCGAAAACAAGCAGAGGTAGTAGGGGGGGACGTTTAAAACTAGCCTAGTATATTCTAATATCCTATTAAGCTTGAAATACTAAGCTATATTAACTAGCCTATTAAATAGTTACTAGTATATAGTAATAGTTTGTTATACTAGTTAGCCCTAGACTACTACTATTATATTTGCTAAGGAATAAAAAGTATAAAAGAGCACTAGTAAAAACAACACTAATACTCTATAGCTAGAGTACGTAGATACTCTAAGGCGGTGAAGAAAGTAGAGACTAAGTAGCGTATATAAGAAGGAGTAAAAGAGGTTTATTACTAGCGACTTTTTATATCCTGCTATAGCTTGCAGTATTTTAAGATACAGTAACCTGTAACAGACAACCTAAATACTATTCCTATAGATAGTAACGTAGTATAGGCGCGGGTAGGCGAAGAGATAGCCAAGGCGTAGGAGGAAGTTAAGAAGCGGGTGCAGAATACAATCCAGGACAGCAAAAGAAATAAGGTAAATCTATAGTTAGAGCAGACATAGTAGTTGCTGTACTATCCTAAGGTAGTAAATCCAATATACGTAGGTTGGATTAAGATATTAGTAATAAGAAATATGCGGATTAGCGTATATTTTAGTATATAGGTACATTGGATTTAAGTACGTTGGATTAGGTAAAAGTCTTTAGAATTACTCTAAACTCAAGCTACTACCTTAGTATACCTAGTACTACTATGCGTCTAAGTTATAGTAAGATATATATAGTAATAAGGATACTATTGCGTTGTGTATAATAGCCTATATACTGGAAACGCAAGCTAGCTTTACGCGCTAAAACGTTACGTCGCGTTACATCCTTATCTCTCTAGAACTAATACCTATAAAAGCTAAGTTAAAGAGACGCTAAGAGTAATTAGAACGGGATAAGGCTAGAAATTGTAATAAATAGTAGTAGGATTTACTATTCTAATCTTAGAACAAACTGCGACGTATACAGCTATAAACTAGTGTTCTAAAGGAGACCCTAAGAACTAGTAAGTCTATATATATAAAGCTAGCTATTATTTAACTAAGGATATAGATTAATATAGTACTTCGTTGTCCTAAATTTTTAAGCAAGTAAGAACCCTTAGTACTTAGTTATTAGTAATAAGCTAGACTAACGCTCTCTAGTATATTTAAGAATAAGTTTTATTTAGATACTACTATTTTTATATACAGTAAAAAGCTTCCTGTATATTATCTAGTTATATACAGGCAAAGCGAATTCTTTACAAAGGTATTTTAACCTAAGTTTATTAAGGGCGATTAATAATATATTAAGTTTGACAATAGTAGTATAGTAGCGTACTAGAAGGTATTTAAATACCTATATCTAGGCAACTATTCTAAAAGTTAGATATTAGGAAATTAGGAAGGTAGGGTACTACTTTCTTGTATTGTGTCTAGTTGCTTATTTTACTACAGATAACCTAATAATACTAAAAGACGCTTGTGTATATAGCTTAGCTAATATATTCTTTATTGAGGAATTAAAGACAGTTTGCGTAGACAAGCTTAAGGCGAAGTTAAAGAGTAAATAGGATGTTTAGATATTTATAGTATATATCTAGGAAGTATACGCAATAATAGGTAGCTCTAATCTAATACGTAGTGTAGTAGTTAAGAGTACTATAAGTTGTTAATATAAGCTAAAGAAAGAGTAAGCGTTTCTTAATCTTATGCGTAAAGGCGGTGATTTTGTTAGCAACCTAATTGTAAAATAGTAGATTACTTAAGATCTATATATTAGTTATCTTTAGGTTTAAATAGCTTAGGCAGTGTAAGTTACTACAGCTTTTAAGGCCTAGCACTTAATCCTATTACCTAAGACTGCGTAAGCGTAGGATTACCTTCTTCTTTACTATCTACAACCTCTTCGACTTTAACTTTAGTATACAGCTCGGCCTCAATGCGCAATAGCTACTTATCTTTAATTAAGCTAGTAATAGACTTAGAGCCTAGCTAGGCGTTAAAAGCTTTACTAGCAGCGTAGGCGTCTAGATTTACCCTCTAAACAAGCTAGAACTAAAGCTGCTACTCTCTAACGCGAAGTATCTTTTCTACCTATAAATTGCTAACCTAGCTGTATAGTATTAGACAGAGGCTACTCTAACCTAGGGTACTAGCTAAGTTGTACTAGCGCTAGGCTCGCTCTAAATACTTATTAAAAGTTATACATTCTTTTTTAGTAGTATTAGGGAAGATAAGAGGAAGTAGCGTATCCTTTACTTTTAACTGTAGGTAGCCTTATCCTACACGACTGCGGGTTTAGCTTCTATTAGGCCTTTTATCCTCCTCCTGCAATACAGTAATCTTCTTGTTGTACGCGTAGGCTAAGAAGGCTATAGCCTAATAGTACTAAATATAAAGTATAGTAATATATTCTTTATAGAGATATACTATCCTCTAGGCCTAAGAAAAGATAGTTTTAATAGAGTAATGTTAGGACGGACTACTACTTTGTAGCTATACTAGGGAGTCTACTATTCCTAGTAGGAAGTTACTAGAAGAAGAAGTATATACTAATAGAGGGCTACTAGACAACTACTAGCTTTTTAGAAAAGAGATAGCGTAGTAGTAGGCTGTAGAGTTACCTATATAGCTAGTATTCTATAGTATAGTAGTAGCTATTATGTATAGAGATTTAGTAGTATTGTAGAAAGTAGTATTACTAATTAGCTACTTAAATAGCTATACGATGTAAATTTTATCTTTGCGCAAAATTAATTAATATATAGTCTATTTAGTATAGGCAGTTTTAGGGGGCTTTATTAAGCTAAGAGAGTATTTCTTCTTAGCTATGCGCAATCTTTTCTATTCCTAGTACCTTTTTTCAGCACACTAATTATAGTTTATAATAGTTCTTATAAGTATAGGCTTAACTTACTTAACTTTATTAACTTCCTTAACTTCTTTAACTTCCTTATCTTTATTAGCTTCCTCGTCTTTACTAGCTTCCTTGTTAGGTAGGTTAGGTTCTAGATTTAATAGAGTAGACAGGCCTAGCTATCTCTGCTTATCTATCTTAGTTTGTTTAGGCGCCTAGGTAGGAGTACTAGTAGTAGTACGCTTTAAGGAAGGCAGGGAAGGGCTTTATAGTAGCTGCGTAGATAGTAGTATTTTATCTTACTAGGCGTTTTAAGTAAGTTAATACGCGGCAAGCTCTAGATCGTCCTAGTATGCGTTAGAGATTGCGTAGGAAAGTACCTTACGTAGCAGCCGGACAGCCGATTAGGGTAAGTAGGTAACAAAGACTAGGTTGTACTTAGTTAGATTATCTAGTATTAGCTACCTAGTATCGCGGCTTTTAAGCGTAGTATTACTACTTAATAATAGCTTTAATACCTCCTAGAATAGCTTTTTATAGGCTTTATTTAGTAGAGTATATTTGTATTAGGAAAGGTCTATCTTGCTAAAGGCAAGGCGTTAGCAGCTACTATTAGCTTAGTGCGCTGCCTCTTTAAGAAAAGAGGCTGAACTTAGTACGTCTAGTAGAGTTAATAACAATATATTTGAAAATAGCAACTTATTATATTATAGAATTCGACGCGTTTGTATATTATTACTAAGACCCTATACTTCTGCCCCCTTAGGAGTAGAAGTCTAAGTACGTGCTATTTAAGTAACCTAATATAGATATTATACAAATAAACTAATAAGAGCTTATAGGTAGTTAAGTTTTAAACTTTATAGTTAAAAAAGAAAACGTCTAGCTTGTAATAATAAGAGGTATACGTAATTTTACTAATAGGGAGATATATTTTAAAGGAGAGAGGCTGCCTATATAAGTCTATATATTAATCTATCTAGCTTACTAATATAAATTAGATAAATATAGGAAACAAGTATTTTAAGTATATAGTAGAGTATAGAGTTACTATTTGTAGAGAATATAGGTATATAGTATAGCTAGACTAAATAGAAGGCTATTTATAGGGCTAAAACTACAAGCTATCCTAAAAATAAGTAGAGGTAGTAGGAGAAGACGTTTAAAACTAGCCTAGTATATTCTAATATCCTATTAAGCTTAAAATACTAAGCTATATTAACTAGCCTATTAAATAGTTACTAGTATATAGTAATAGTTTATTATACTAGTTAGCCCTAGACTACTACTATTATATTTGCCGAGGAATAAAAGGTATAAAAGAGTACTAGCAAAAACAACACTAATACTCTATAGCTAGAGTACGTAGACGCTCTAGAGTAGTAAAGAAAGTAGAGACTAAGTAGTATATATAAGAAGGAGTAAAAGAAGTTTATTACTAGTAACTTTTTATATCCTACTATAGCTTGTAGTATTTTAAGATACAGTAACCTATAACAGACAACCTAAATACTGTTCCTATAGATAGCAACGTAGTATAGGTATAGGTAGGCGAAGAGATAGCTAAGGCGTAGGAGGAAGTTAAGAAGCGGGTGTAGAATACAATCTAGGACGGTAAAAGAGACGAGGTGAATCTGTAGTTAGAGCAGATATAGTAGTTGCTGTACTTAGTAGGTATAAAGAGGCTAGATTTGCTAGTATATATTAAAGAACCTATTACTAAACTTAATCCTAGGAAAGAGATAGAAGTAGAGCCTATTAAGGTAGTAATTTAGGCGGCTATAGATAGATTAGCGTAGTTTAGCTAGGTATCTATTATTAACTGTATTGGGGTGTTTGTAAGATTAGAGGCGATTTAAACTAAGAAGTACTAGACGCAATTCTAACTATTGTAGCTATATATAGATAAGAAGGCTATTATTAAGTATACCTAGCTATAGAAGTAGATATTAATATTTTTTGCATATACGCAAAAAGAGTATAGGTAGAAAAGCCTATAGTATTAATTTACGCGCTAGTAGTAGGAAACGTAGGAGGCATTAGTTAAAGAAGCAGGAGGCAGCGTAGGGGTAGAAGAGGAGGAGGATGTAGATAACGAGATAGACGAGGAGATGCTAGATAAGATAGATAAAGTAGTAGGTAAAATAGACAAGGATAAAGAGTAGGAGAGCTATATATAGTATAATAAGCTAGAAGCGTTATTAAAAATTTAGAAAGTATGTTTAGGGTTTTGCATTATATTGTTAAACTAGTCTATTACCTATAAGGAGTACGACAACCTATTAGTATATACATTAGTAGTACTAGGCGTAAAAGAGGAGGGTTAGAAAGGACCTAAGTTGTACCTACTAATTTTATTATTAATTATTAAGATAGCCTAGTTTATAGTAGTATAGTAGGCGTTAGAGTTATTAGAGCTATTTAAGGATAACAAGTTTAACAGCAACAGTACGTATAAGAGCAACAATAGTAGCTTACTATAACGCTAACCTAAGAGATATTTATAGTTTGTACAGGAGATAATAGATAAGTTTATAGTCTAAGGTAGCTATAGGCTAATGTAGTAGATATTAGATTTATAGATATATAGGTTAAAGATCTATTACAACACAATATCCTGTAGCTATATTAAGTAGATAGGGTAAGACAAGTTATTGTATAAGGATTTACATTTCAATATAGCGCAGTTCTGTAGGATAGTATATAGGTTAGTAGTTAAGAGCTAGTAGTTATTAATAGAAGAGTTATTATTTAGCAAGAGTAAAGCTATAGAATCCGTGCCTAGCATCCTATAAGAGAGTTTACGTAACAACCTAACTAATAAGTAGCCTAGGTAGAATTTTTTAAAAGACTATTAGATACAGATACCTATAGATAGTAAGAAGTAGTTATTTAATTAGGTAGGGAAAGATACTAGCGTTAGGGATAGATTTATAAAACTAGGAACAAGGTCTAGGATTAATAAAAAAGAGGTAGAGTAGTATATAGACTAGGTAATTGAGTTTTAGGAGAAGTTAATCGTATTAATATATATTATAGGCGGACAACCTACTAGAGGGCTAGAAATATTAAGCGTATAGTATAGTAATACAGTAAAAGGAGGGTACTGCAATATATTTATTAAGGACGGCATAGTCGTATTTGCTATATAGTACTACAAGGGATACAACGTAAGTAGCAATATTAAAGTAATTTACTAGTATTTACCCTACAAGGTAGGAGAGTTGTTAGTGTAGTATATATAGTTAGTATTACTATTCTAGTAGTAGCTAGAGGTAATAATATAAGAGAAGGAGGTAATTTTATCGTATATATAGCTAGCCGACCTAAGTAGACGTAAGTAGATAAGTAATAGGTTGCGAGAGGTGTTAAAGCGCAAGAGTAGGGTAGGATTAGGGTAGAGATTAATAATTGTAGGGTATTACAAGATAGTAATTAGTATTAGCTAGAGATTTATGCGCAGATCTACAGCATTTAGGGTAGAAGAAGAGGGCGAGAACAAGGAGTAGAATAAGGAGAATATAGTAGGTATAATCGTAGACAAGTAGTCTAGACACACGGCGTATATAGTAGGTTTAATATACGTACGTAGGATTATAGAGTAGGTAGAGGTAACAGCTAACTAAAAGTAGTTATTCTGTAATTTAAGTATAGATTAGTATTAATTTTTAGGGTTTTAAGTAGCTATTAGTGTAGATAGCGTATACAGGAAGCGGAAGAGGGCACTGTTTAAGAGCGAGGCGGACGAGGCAAGAATTAATCGATAGGAGCGGTTAAGGAAGATAGATACGACGGCGCAGTTACAGCAAATAATAGGTAAGACGGCCGAATTCTAAGGCGTGTAGAAAGACGCGATTAACGCAATTGTAGCCAGTAAGAGCCCTATAGTAGTAGTAATACTAACTAGAGTAGGCAAGAGCATGTTATTTATATTACTAGCGTAGGTAGAGTAGGGTAGTATAACTATTATTGTCGTGCTGTTAATTGCGTTGCAAGAAGATATAAAGTAGTAATGCAAGAAGTTAGGTATATTATATAGGGAGTAGGAGAGTTGTAGGCTACCTAACGCAGTAGTAGTAGTATTAGTAACGCCTGAGTTAGTAGTAGGAGAGGAATTCGCAACGTTTTTAACCTAATTACGAGCAATACGACAGCTAGACTAAATTGTAGTTAATAAGTATTATATTATATTAAACTATTAATATACATTCTATAAGTAGATATAGTAATTAGGTAAGTTAGTAGTAGTAGAGACGTAGATAGTGTTGTTAACAGTAATATTGCTGCTAAGCAAGGAGGATAAGTTGTTTTAAAGGATATATTTCAAGCACAATTAGGTTAAGATTTTCTAAGTAGATATAGTAAGGACGAACGTAGCGTACTAGGTAATTAAGGTAGGTAAGGTAGTTAAGAAAAAGGAGGTAGAAGGGATAGTATTGCGCATAGTACAGTAGAAGATAAAGAAGTACAAGATAGGTAAGATTGTTATATATAGTAATTTAGTGCTAAAGGTTAAAGAGTTAGCAAAGAAGTTAGGATATTACGTATATTATTATAACGTAGTTAGTAAGGTAAGTATATTAGAGGATTTTATAGTAAGCAAGTAGTAAGTAATAGTAGTAACAAGTATATTAGAGATAGGGGTAGATATAGCAGATATTTAGTATATTATTTATATTAATTAGCTGTTTTTAGTATTAGATTACGTACAAGAGAGTAGTAGGGTAGGGCAAGATAGGTTATAGAGCAAGGTAGTTATAATCGTACAGAAAGGCGATTAACAAGCAGTAGATAATAAGTAGGTAAAAGTAGAGTAGAGGTTAGTACGAGCGTATATAGGAGGGGAGAGTAAGATAGTACAATATAGAAGGGTTATATTAGATAGGTATTTAGATAGGCAAAAGATAGAGCGCGTAGGATATAAAGTAGGAGAGGAAATATGCAACGTATATAAGGAAAGCAAAGAGATAGACGTAGAGGAGATAGATGTAGAGGAGACAGACATAGAGGAGATAGATGTAGGAGAAGGTAAGGAAGAGATAAACGCGGGCGAAGAAGAATAGGAAAAAAGGTAGCGAGTGTTTAAGCAGCAAGAGTAGGAGCGACAAGGCCTATAGTAGATATTAATACAATAGTAACAACAGGAGTTTGTAGATATTAAGTAGGTATATAGGTAGTTAGTATAGTAGACAAACAGATACAAGATATACGAAAGAGTAGGTAATATAGATAGTAAGTATAATATATAGTAGTGTTAGCAGGAGGAAAGTATAATAGCAAAGGAAATAGTAGGAAAGATTAATAAAGAGATTATATTTAAGGATTAGTTAGGTTGTTTTTAGTATAGTAGAGTGCTGTAAGAGATTTACAATAGTTAGGAGGCAAATAGGAAAGGGAGGTATTAAAGGGTATAGGGAGGGAGTTGTTAGTATAAAGGTATTTTAAGCGCAGTAGTAATAGGATTAGTATATAGGTACGAGGGGGTTTTTAACTAATAGTTAGAGCATTTAGCAGGATTAGGAGTAAGTATAGTAGAAGGTAATATAGGGATATTATAGTATTTAGAGATAAAGTAGAAGTTAGAGATAGTAGAGAGTAATAATTTAGTTAAAGAGTTTTGTTAGGTTACAAGGTTAATAGAAGAATAAGGATAGAGAAGATAGGAAGTAAAGTAGTTAAAGAGTAGATTAGATATTAGGTAGAGATAGGTTTCGCCTAGACGTAAGTGCAACGGGCGTTAAGAGGAGATAGGATAAGCGCAGACGTAAGTGTAGCAGACGTAGATATTAAGGGTAAGAGAGGTTAAGCTTAGATATAAGTACAGTAGATATAAAGAGTAAGATAGGTTTTACCTAGATATAAGTATAGTAGATATAAAGAGTAAGATAGGTTAAGCGTAAACGTAAATATAGTAGACGTTAAAGGATAAGAGAGGTTAGGCCCGGATGTATATATAGAAGACGTAGATATTAAGGGTAAGAGAGGTTAGGCCTAGACGTAAGTGCAATAGACGTTAAGGGTAAGATAGGTTAAGCCTAGATATAAGTATAGTAGACGTAAAGAGTAAGATAGGTTTTGTATAGACGTAAGTGTAGTAGATATTAAAGGGTAAGAGAGGTTTCGCGCAGACGTAAGTGCAGCAGACGTAAAGAGTAAGATAGGTTTCGCGTAGACGTAAGTGCAGTAGACGTGAAGAGTAAGATAGGTTTTGCCTAGACGTAAGGGCAACAGACGTTAAGAGTAAGGTAGATTAAGGGTAGATATAAGTATAGCAAACGATAAGAAGAAGATAGGTTAAGGGTAGACGTAAGTACAATAGATATTAAGGGGAGGATAGGTTAAGCGTAGATATAAGTATAATAGACGTTAATTAGAAGATAGGTTAAGTAGATATAAGTATAATAGATATTAAGGAGAAGATAGGTTAAGTATAGGCGTAAGTATAATATAGGTTAAGAGTAAAGTAAGTTTAGTATAGATATAAGTATAAGAGATATTAAAGGTAAGGTAAGTTAGGAGTAGATATAGGGAAAAGTAAGTTAAGTATAGGTATAAGTATAATAGATATTATAGAGAAGATAAGTTAAGTATTAGACGTAAGTATAGTAGATATTAAAGAGAAGATAGGTTAAAAGTAGAGGTAAGTATAATAGATAGTAAGAGTAGGGTATATTTAGGGTAGACGTAGGTATAATAAAGGTTAAGAGTAAAGTAAGTTAAGTATAAAGGTAGGTATTATAGATATTAAATAGAAGATAAGTTAAGGATAGATATAAGTATATTAGATATTAAGGGGAAGGTAGATTAAAAGTAGAGGTAGGTATAATAGATAGTAAAGGTAAAGTAAGTTAAGTATA
>JALNQK010000480.1:0-13314 GCA_028458525.1 Ophiosphaerella herpotricha
TTATAACTTATAGATACCTAGTTTTCTCTAGCCTATTATAACTTATAGATACCTAGTTTTCTCTAGCCTATTATAACCTATAAATACTTAGTTTTCCCTAGCCTATTATAACTTATAGATACCTAGTTTTCTCTAGCCTATTATAACTTATAGATACCTAGTTTTCTCTAGCCTATTATAACTTATAGATACTTAGCTTTCCCTAGCCTATTATAACTTATAAATACTTAGTTACCCCTAATCTATTATAATTAGGCTATTATTACTTACTATATAGTAGCTAGGTACTATACCTATATCTACTCGAACTATATCGAGCTAACAACTAAATTATAAGATATAAATAAATAAGAGAGGATTAAAGTAATATTACTTAATTTAGCTTATAAGCTAGTAGTTATTTAATATAACTAGCTAATATATAGCTCTAGTATAAACCCTATAAAAAGTTATAAACTTAAACCTAAGCTAACTCCTATTATTATTATAAAAGTAAAAAGACCTATAAAGAAACTATACTATAAAGAAAGAAACTCTAAAGTAAAGTATACCTAAAGCTTTTATAATAGGCTCTTACTAGGCTTAGCTATTTTCTTAGGTAGTAAGTCTAAAAGATAGGTTAGTATATAAGATAAGAAGATATAATATAGAAAATATACTATAGTAAATACTTAGTAGAATACTATAGGTAATAGTAATATACTAGAGTAGCTTATTTAACTCTATATTATTATAGATAGCGAGCTAAAGATAATAGAGGATAATATATATCTTCTTATTACTATAGGTAGTATTACTAGCTAACTTAAGGATTTCTACTACAAGGTACTTAAGGATAGTAGCTAGGTAGATAAGAGTATAGGAATTAATACGCCTAGCGTAGTTACTCTTATAGAGAAGATAATAGATACAACTAACTAGGAAAATAAAACTAGCCCTAGATAAATAACTAAGAGAGCGTTAGTAATTACTTAGAGCTACGAATAAGAAGATACTTATAATTAGGTACTAGACTTAGTACTTCTAGCTATTTTAAAAGAGTTAGGTAAGTTAGAAAGTTTAGGTAGTTAGGTTAAGTAGAGCTTATAGTATAATATATAGGCGTAGAGTATTAAGATAATAGATTACTTATTAATATAGGGTATAGAGAAGTTTTATATAATTATTATAGCTATTACTAAAAAGGCTTTTTTATAATAAGTATATAAATAGCTTTAATATTATTATAACTTTTACTTCTCTCTTACTTCTCTCTTACTTCTTTCTTACTTCTCTCTTACCTCTCTCTTACCTCTCTCTTACCTCTCTCTTACTTCTCTCTTACCTCTCTCTTACCTTTCTTACTTCTTTCTTTTACTTATTTTATTCTTCTATATAAGGCCTTCTCTCCTTTCTTTTCTTCTCTTTTTTTTCTTTTTAACTTATAACTCTTTCTTCTTCTTTTTCTCTACTTTCTAATTAGTTCTATCTATACTAACAAATAACTATAGTATAAGCTATACCTAATACTATATTTAGAAATATTCTAATTATACCTAGGGTTAATACAATTAGCTAGTATATCTATAATAATCCTACTAATATAAGTAATTTCTAGGCCTACTATATAGTAGCTCTAATCTATATAGGCTACTTTTACTCTTATATTATATCTACGCTTTAAAGAGAATATAGCTCCTAGTTATCTAGAAAACTTTAAGTAGATTCTAGACTTAGTATAAGTTTTACTCTAAAAGGCTATAGCTAAGTACTACTAATACTTTAAAACTTTCTATAATAATAATTCTATCTTTAAAGAGATAAATAAGTTAGTAGCTAAAGAGAATTATAACTCTACTTATTTTAAAGTATATCTATTTCTAAGTAAAGATAACCTTAGTACTAATAGTCTTATTAATAAAGCCTATCTTAATATAGCCTCTCTTATACTACTACAAGAGTTTAATATATAGTACTTTAGTATAGTATATAATCTTAATAAAGACTTTATCTAGAGTATATATACTATAGATAAGATAGTTATCTTAATTAATATAAAGACCTATTAAGAAGAAAATCTAATAATCTAGAGGGTACTAACTAACTTTATATTTAGGCTAAGTTACTACTTAAATAACTTTCTAATAAGGGTTAGGATTATAGTATAAATTTATAATATACCTAAGTATATATATCTAAAATTTAATATAGTAAATAATATAGTTAAAGTACTTATTTATTAGAGAAATATAATAGATACTACAAGTACTATATTATTAACTATTATACCCTTTAGTTAGTATTATACTACTATTAATTATAATAGTATAATAGGTACCTTTCTTACTAATAAAGATTAGTATGTTATTATCTTTGTTAGGTAAGGCTAGGGTATACGGGTTTTAGGGTTTTAAGTCTTAAAAACGTTAGTTCTTAAACTACTATATAGAGAGCGTAATAGAGTTAGTTACTATAGTATTAGTATCTAGTATAGTATATTCTAGGTAGTATAACTACTATATATTACTCTCTATAGTATATACAATAAAGGTAATTATATATATTTATCTATCTATATACTTACTCTACTATAAATCTATCTACTCTACTTATTATAAATCCCCTATATATAGTAGTAAGATTAAGGCTATATAATATCCTATATATATAATATAATTATATATTATACTTATTTTAGGTTATATAAGATAATATCTATAGTAATATTATAGCTATTACTAAAAAGGCTTTTTTATAATAAGTATATATAGAGGTTAAATACTACCTTATAAAAATCTTAGGTAATTATATTAAATAACTCCTATAAAGTAAGCTACTACAAGTACTCTATTAATAGTATAGTAGATACTACTTATATTTATATAGCCTCTATATCCTTATTATCTTTACTATCCTAGATCTCTTTAACCTTATAGGCTACTAGAGTTAATACCTTAATACTTAGAGGTTTCTTATTACTAATAGGTCTACCTATAATACTATCTAGGCTTAACTAAGTTTTAAACCCTTTACTAGTAGTATAGATATTTAGACTCTACTTCTTAATAAGGTAAATCTAGACGTCTAACTTTAAGCTAAGTAAGGTAGCCTCTATCTAGGAATTAGAGATAGTATTATATAGAATAAGTATAAGATAGCTTTAGCTTAAGCTCTAGTAGAGTATATACTAGTATATAGCTTTAAATATATACTATTAAAAGGTATCTCTTATATTTTTATTAGTATTATAGTAGATAAAGGCTATTAGAGTGTTTAGAGCTTTAGTATAGGCTTAATCTTTACTATTATAATTATATAGAGTACTCCCTATACTAGTATACTTAGCCTATTAAATCTAGGTAATTCTAGCTATATATACTATACTAAGAAGTATAGTAGCCTATTAATACTTAATATAGATAGTAGCTATCTTACTTTTAGTACTATTATATATATTCTAAGTAAAGTAAAAGGCTTTATTAGCTATATTATAACTAGTAGGTAAAACTAGTATATTAATAGACTAGCTTATAGTAAGTAAGCTATAGCTATAAAATAGTAAGCTATACTTATACTAGGCTTATAGAAACTATATAGTATAGTATTATAAGGCTAGGTTACTTAGAGAGTATACCTTTTTAAGTAGAGTAGTAGCTCTACTATAGAGTAGAGAAATAGTTATATAGAAGATAGAGTTATTACTATACTTTCTATCTTTAACTAGCTAGTTAATAATCTAAGTAATAAGCTCTTTATCTTTATTAGAGATTAATATATAGGTAGTGCGCTCTTTAGAAAGGGCCTAGTTAGTAGGTTTAATAAAACTTAAGTTATAGTACCTTTATATATAGGAGGCCTTAGCCTTTTTTATATAGGTATACTTAGTATAGTAGTTATTATTTATAGTCTTATAGACTAGCTAGGGTTTAGTTAGTAAAGAAGTAAGTATTAGAGAAGTAGCTATCTTATTATTTATAGGCTTAACGCAGCCGCGCTTTATTACTATAAGTAGAGATAAAGATTCTAGGGCTAGTTACTTTAATAGCTTAGGTAGTATAGGTAGTAGATATTTACTATTATCTAGAGGAGTATCTTCTCTATTTATAGATAGTAGGGGTAGTTATATAGATAGTAGATATCCTCTATCTTCTAGGAGATAGTCTTCTCTCTAAATAAGTAGGGTAGTTAAGTAGTCTATTATAAGCTAGTAAGTAGCGTTAACAAGGCTATTCTAGGTACTATTATTAAAAGTATTATCTAGAAGCGTATCTTGTAGTAACTAGATAGCTAATAAAATAGAGTAGGTAATAAAGATAAAGTTATATAGACTACTTATAGGTAAGATAATCTATCTAGTACTACGTAGTAAAGAAAAAGTAGTAGTAAGCTAAAAGAAGAGTATATAGTAGTCTTTAGTAAGTAGCTTATATATAAGAGTATTAGGTATATTAATAAAAAAGCTATATAAGCTACTATCTACTTACTCTAAAGTAAACTATAAATAATCTTACTAGTATATTATAGTAGATAGTTAGGAGGATATATAGTAGTTAAGTAGGTTTAGGTAGTAAGTAAGTTTTACTCTAACCTAGAACAAAAGTCTACTTTATTAATATACTAACCCTTACCCCCTATTACCTCTATAAAAATAGTACTAACCCTAAAACTCTACCTATAATAACCTCCTAATAGCTATTAACCTTAAATAAAACTAGAGGCTAAAAACTTATAACTTTACTTAAAATATTCTTGTAGATAAGTAATACTATTACATAGAGGTAAGTACTAGAGGTCTTAAATTAAGTATACCTAGTTATATAAGCTCTACTAAGTTATATAACCTTAGCTCCTTATACCTTAAATCTATAGATTCTTAGCTCTTAGGAGTACTAGCTAACTATAATAGAGTAGCTTAGTTATAGCTATTAATTAATAATAATCTATCTTATATTTATTTCTAATCTAAAAACTTTTTAATTATAAATACTATAATCTAAGCTATTATAAGACTATTAAGGGCTATATTTATATTAGCTTATATAAAGATAGTACTCTTTAATATAAAAGTACTAAACTTTTATTTTAAAACTTTTAACTTTTTTAAATTATTTATATATTATAGTATTATAGGATATATATAGAAGTAAAGAGTAAGTAGTAACTTATAGTTAATAAGTTAAGTTAAATATTTATATAAAGTAACTATATAATAAGTATTAGTATCTATTTAAAGCTACTTATAAAACTACTATACTAACTTAAATTTTTTTAATTATATATAGTTTTATAATACTATAATATATTTAATTAGTAAAATAGTTACTTTTACTTAGTATTATAAGTATTAACGTATTTTATAAGTAAGTAGCTAACCTAAGTAAGTAGCTAATACTAAACTAGTATACTACCTACGTAGAACTATTATATAATATATAATATACTTATTAAAAATTATAGTAAGCTAAACTATTCTTTAAACTTATTACTATCCTTAGTTGTTATAGGCTATAACCCTATACAGGATCTTAAGCTAGTAGAACCTAAGTTGCCTAACAACCTATTATACTACAAGACAGATAGACTTAGATAGGATAGTAACATAGAGTATAACTTAGACACGTAATACCTTGTTACGTAACAACTTAGTACTTAGCGAAGTACTAATTACTAAGTTGCCGAACTTAGTACTTAGTAAAATACAAATTACTAAGCTACGACTTTGTACTAAGAAGAATACTAAGTTACAAAGTATATAGTTAATAGGATATATATTATTAGGATAGTATTATTAATCCTAATCTTTAACCTAGAGTAATACACTCTTAATATCTGTAATTTAGAATTATTATTGTACTTTATCCTATTAACAGTTAACCTAACACCTATATTTATTTACGTTGCACTCTAATTACAATTACTACGCACCTAGGTAAGTCTACTAACAGGTACTATAGCTAGTAAACTATTATACTTTAATAATTATTGCTTTAGAGAGTAAAGCGTAAGCTACGTACAGTCTAAGCTACGCAACAACAATAGCTGTATCTATAGGAAAAGGACTTCTTAAGATATATAAATTAGATAATATAGACTTTAGAAATATTAGAGAGATCCTAAGAGGTCTTTATAAAGATAGAAAACAAATAAAGATAGTAATTAAGAAACTCCTTAAATAAAATAATAAACTAAAGAGTTATATTAACTAGAATAAAACCTAGGTAAGGGCTATAGCTAAAGATTAGGAAAAAATTAAAGGTATTACAGGCTGCCTAGGGACAAGCGTAATAAAGAAGCTACCTAAGATACTAGAACTTAAGAAGTTTAATAGAGAAAGGAAGAACCTATAACCTTTCCTAGTAGTAGTAATATTATATCTAGACGTATAAGTAGAATACTTTAATACAAAAGAAAAGAAAGTTATATATATAGAAATATACCTTAAAGATAAAGTAATAAAGTAGTTTAACCTATATTAGTTAGACTATAGGCTTAATATACCTAAATAGTAAAAAGAAATAATAGTAATAATATTTAGTAACTATAAACAATTTGTTAAAAGACTTAAAGTAGTATTTAGAGATACTAACGTTATAAGATAGGCTAAAGAAAAACTTATAGGCCTAAGATAAATAAAAGGAGTACTAGAATATATATCTATATTTAAATAACTATCTATAAATATAGAATAGAGTAAACTAGCCCTAATAGTAAGGTTTAAAGAGGGACTAAAAAGCGAAATCTAATACAAGATAATCTAAATAGAAAGAGTATAAATACTTAAGGCTATAAAAGTATAAGTAATCTAAGTTAACAACAAACTCTAAGAATAGAGAAAGAACTAATATAGAGAAATAAGAAATACCTAAGACTATAGAGATCTAATAGTCCTAGACGCTAATAAAGAAGGTAAAAAGAAAGACTTTAAGTACTATAACTATAATAAGAAAGGGTACTACGCAAAAGACTATAGAAGTAAGAAGAAGGAAAGTAAAAAAGACCTTACCTATTATAACTATAGAAAGAAAGGATACTTTGTAAAGAACTACTAAAGTAAAAAGAAGAAGAAGATATAGTTAAAAACAAATAAGATAGGAAAGAACTCTAAAGAATATATAGAAGAACTATAGAAGAAAGTAGTAGCTAGCTAAGAAAACTACTAAGGGTTATACTAGATATTCTACTACAAAGACGCATGCCTAATATATATCTATATAAAACAAAGAGTAGAATAGTTTCTATAAAGAAAGTAAAATAGAATAGTAGCAACAAAAGAACAAGTCTAGGAATAGGTAGAAGAAACTTATAAGGATTAGGACGAGGAATTAGAGGTAGAGACCTATAGAGTAGGACTCCTAACCCTATTACAAACTACAAAAGAAGATTACAAGAATACTTTAAAAGGAGAGAGCTCTAGTATAGAGAATTAAGAGGATTTTAGTATAGAGGGCTAAGAAAACTCTAAACTAGAGAAACTAGTATAGGATAAGAGATTCCTATTAAGATAAAGACTAATATTAGGAATAGAGAAAGTATATAATAAATAGAAGTTATACTTCCTAAAAGAAATAAAGATTATATCCTTTAGATACTAGATAGAGATAAATATAGTAGCTATAGGAGATATACCTATACAAGAAGAATAAACCTAATTAGTAAAGAAAATAAAATAGCTAGAAGACACCTATATATAGAACAAACTAGTAAAGTACTATATCCTAGTACAAGATAGGCTAGAGAAGGACAAGTATAGAGAAGGGGACAACGTAAGAGTATAGTTAAAGTACCCTATATATTACAAGATTGCTTAGGTATCCTATATAGAAGTAGGCTATTAAATATATAAGATACCTAAAGATAGAAACAAGGTATAGCTAAAAAGAAATAATAACTAAAACTTTACAAAGGTTATTAAAAGAGAAGAAGTCTATAGATAGTAACTAGTAAGAACCTAAAAAGGACACCTAGTATTAGAACTAGGATATAAATTATCTATAGAATGCGTACAAGGAAAGCCTTGGTACAAATATATATAAAACAAATACCTAAAATATATAGGAGAAAAGGTTAAAATAAAGTACTAGCCTAAGAAGGAGATACTCTAAGGAATAAAAGGACTATACATAACTATAGAAAGATATTACTAAAGAAAGAAAATCTAAATTATAGTAAATAGTAGAGCTACCTAAAACTTTATATAAAAGAAGTTTATAGAATAATAGGGTATATAATAAGTACTAAAGAAATACTTATAACAGTTAAGTACAATAGAAGGACTACTATTCTAAGAACTAGTTAGCTCTAAGACTAAACCCTTAACGCTAGAGGTATAGGGTTTAGAAATTCGTAATTTAATTATAGACGTAACTTAACTTAACAAGTACTAAGACGTAATATTAGGAATACTATAGTTAAAAATAACAAACCCTTAAATTAATTAGAAAATAGGAAAGATTATATATAAACAAGATATACTACAAGCAAGTATAGAAAGATACGTAAAAAAGTTCTTAGAAGAATATAAGAAATAGGAAGAACTCCTAATAGAACTAGAGAACTACTAACTAACGTATAAACTATAGGACCTAAAGATAGAACTAGAAGAAAGTAAAACTATAGGATAGAGCCTAGTCTATTAAAAAATAGAGGACAAAGTAAAGATTAAAAAGGAGTATATTAAAATAGTACTCTAAAACAAATAGATATAACAATTAAGCTTATTAGTAGCCTATAGAACCCTCTTTATAGATAAGAAAGGAATAAAAGAAAAGAGATTTTACGTAGACTTTAGGAGAACTAACGCAATAATAAACAAGAATCGATATCCCCTACTCTATATAGATAAGATATAGGATAGGATAAGTAAAGCTAAGATCTTTACAAAACTTAATATATAGAACACCTACTACTAGATCTAAATAGTAAAAGGCTATAAATAGAAAACAGCGTTTAGAATATAATACAAACTATATAAATACTAGGTTATACCCTTTAGATTAACTAACGCACTAGCAGTATTCTAAGAAAGGATTAATATAATATTACAAGAATACCTAGATATCTTTGTATTTATATACCTAAACAATATTCTAATATTTTCTAAAAACAAAGAAGACTATATAAAACATATATACAAGATACTAGAACTCTTAGTAGAAAATTAGATATTTCTTAAGATAAGGAAATACAAGTTCTATACAAGGAAAACTAATTTCCTAGGATTTATTATCAAACCAAGACAATTAAGAATTAACCTAGTAAAGATAGATACTATAATTAGATAGCTAATACTAAAGAACGTTACAGAGATCTAATAATTTTAAAGACTTACAAACTTCTACTAAAAGTTTATAATAGGATAGTTAGAACTTATAAAGCTACTAACAAGACTAATAAAGAAAAATATACCTTTTAAGTAGATAGAGGAATACAAGAAGGTATTTAACGCTATAAAGGAAAAATTTAGAGAAGACCTAGTTCTAAGAATATTTAACCTAGAACTACTACTAATAGTTAATACAGACGTATTAAACTTAGTATATAGTATAGCTCTATAATAAGAAGACCTAACTATAGGAAATAAATACCTAGTAGAATACTTTTTAAAACAAATAATAGAAGTAGAAATAAATTACCCTATTTATAACAAGGAAATACTAGTAATATACAAAGCGCTTAAATAATAGAGGGTATATCTACAAGGAGCTAAATATAAGATACAAATCTATACTAATTACAAGAACCTAACAGGATTTATAACAAACAAAGACCTAATATAATAGTATACTAGATAGTAAGAGTACCTTATAATATTTAACTTCGATATAATCTATATAAAGGGATTAGAAAATATATTTATAGATATACTAAGTAGAAAACTAGACCTATAAAAAGAAATTAAAGCTAAAGGAACTATACTAGTTAAAAACAAAGAAGGGTACTTAGAAATAAATAAACCTAAAGTAGCTGTAAACCTAGAAATAATAGGAAATAAGTAGGACTAATAGATTAAGGAAGAAACTAAGAAGGACCTAAGTACCTAAGAAATAGAAAATAGATTCTAAATAGAATATAGACAAATATATATACTAGCTAAGATATAACAAGAATTTGTAAGATAATTCTACAAACTACTAGTATACAGCTATTAAGGAATAGAGAAAACCCTAGAAAGACTATTAAGAGACTACTATATACCTAAGGTAAAATAGATAGTAATATAGGTACTAAAAGACTATACAGAATACTAAAGAAATAAATACAATAGATATATACTATATAGAATACTATAACTAGTAGAAGTACTAGAATAACTATAGGGAGTTATTACAATAGATTTTATTACTAGACTACTAAAGTTAAGAAACCTAATCTTAGGAATTAAATATAATAGTATTCTAACAATAGTTAATAAACTAATAAAGTATATATACTTCTAACTATATAAAGAAAAGAGTAGCGCAAAGGAAGCTATATACTAGGTTATAGACTTAGTTATAGGATAATATAGAGTACTAGATAAGATTATTACTAATAGAGACGTTAGATTTATATCTAGTATGTAGAATACAATAATATCCTTACTAGGAATTAAATATAGTATATCTACAGAATACTACCTACAAATAGATAGATAATTAGAACGAATAAACTAGATAGTAGAGCAATACTTAAGATATTACTTTAATTATAACTAAAACAATTAGATAGTACTACTACTAATAGTACAACTAGCCTATAATAGCTTAAAGAACGTAACAATAGGAATATTACTATTCTTTGCGAATTATAGATTTAAACCAACTATATATTAGATACTAAGGGATATAAAATTATAGAATCTACAAGGACAAAAAATTATAGACAGAATTAAGGATATGTACAAATAACTAAAAGAAGACACTAAATTCTTAAGTAAATAGATAACAAGATACTACAATTAAAAATACAAAGAAGGACCCTAATTTAGGGAGGAAGAAAAAGTATAGTTATAAAGAAAGAATATTAAAACTAAAAGACTAAGCTTAAAGTTAGACTATATAAAGATTAGACTATATAAAATTAAGAAATAAGTAATACTAGTTATATATAGATTAAAACTACTAAAGGGAATGAAAATATACCCTATATTCTACGTTTTACTACTAGAAAAGGTACTATAGAATACTAAACTAATAGTTTACAAAGCTAATATATATAGAGAATAAGAAGAGTATAAAGCCTAAGAGATTATAGGATACTAACTCTAAAATAGAAAAAACTACTACCTAGTTAAATAGTTAGGAGTAGATAAAAACAGAAAACTATAGGAATATATATAGGAACTAGAAGAAAACCTTAATTACTCTAAGTTACTAGAGGACTTCTAAAGTTAAAGTTAAGTAACTTACCTTATAGTAAACTAAGAAACCTATTAAAGTCTCCTAGAGGACAAACGCTATATAGAGTAGATAGGGAGACGCTAGAAGAGGTTATACTAATAACAAGAAGAGACCCCTAAGGAGAGGGCAAACGCGCCTCCTTAGCCTCTAAGATATCTAACTTAGCCTTAAGTATATAAGATTAAGTAGAGGACTATTTATTATTATAGTCCTTTAACTTACAAAGGCGCGTAAGAAGGGCCTAATTCTCTACTACCTTATTAAGTAGCTCCTACTAAGCCTTTTTAGTAACAGTAATCTAAGTAGATAATTTATCTTAAGCCTAGTTAACAGCTTGCCCTAGAAGATATAAGTCTAGACACGAGAATTATAATTAAATATATATACTTAGATATAGACATACTAGGATTAGAGCAATAATACTATATATTAGTATTAATATATACTATACACGCCTTACTATCTTTTTAGGATACAATATAGTAGATACCCTTAGACAAATAACAAGGACAAGGTATAAATTCTACACTATTCTAATAAATATAAGTAACTAACGCAAGTTTATTAAGAGTAGTACAAGAAAGTATAGAGGAGACACTAGAAAGAATTATATAGGTAGGCCGAGCTAATAACTTAGTATTAGAATAGAATAATACTAGCCCTAAGGAATATAGAGGGGGAGATAGTATTATAGGCTATAACCCTACACAGGATCTTAAGCTAGTAGAACCTAAGTTACCTAATAACCTATTATACTACAAGATAGATAGACTTAGATAGGATAGTAATATAGAGTATAACTTAGATACGTAATACCTTGTTACGTAATAACTTAGTACTTAGCGAAGTACTAATTACTAAGTTGCTAAACTTAGTACTTAGTAAAATACAAATTACTAAGCTATAACTTTATACTAAGAAGAATACTAAGTTACAAAGTATATAGTTAATAGGATATATATTATTAGGATAGTATTGTTAATCCTAATCTTTAACCTAGAGTAATATACTCTTAATATCTACAATTTAGAATTATTATTATACTTTATCCTATTAACAGTTAACCTAACACCTACATTTATTTACGTTGTACTCTAATTGCAATTACTGCGCACCTAGGTAAGTCTACTAATAGGTACTATAGCTAGTAAACTATTATATTAGTATTCTTAATTTCTACTTTATAAGTATAAGAGTTATATCTTTTCTTACTATAATAACTATAGTATACTATACTATATACTTTATATATATACTCTTTACTAGTATTATAATTCTTACTCTTTTTTTTAGTAATTAAGTTTTATACTTCTCTTACTATTAAAGTTTCTTCTATCTAAATATACTTTTATTTTCTTAACTAATACTTTATAAGCTTATTAATTATACTTTATATATATACTTATCTTTCTTATAATAATACTATATTATATACAATCTACTATATACCTTTACTTAGCTAGTAAATCTTTCTATCTAATAAGCTTAAAGAAAACCTATAATAGTTTTAGATCTTCTATTAAATAAGTATAGCTTATACTTCTATCTTATAAGTATTATATAGTATCTATACCTCTTATATACTCTATATTAATAGTAATAGTTCTAGAGTCTATAACCTTATATTAAGCTTTAATAGAATAGCTTCTAGGTTATATAAGACTATTCTAGTACTTCTAAAGCTTACTTTAATATTCTCTACTATTAAAAACTATTTAAAAGCTAGTTTAAATACTTAGAAGAAAGTTTCTTTACTAATAAAATATATATAGTTATATACTAAGGCTAAGATCTAGTTACTATACTTATACTTTAATAGTATAAAGTAACTAATATTAAAAGGTTATAGTAAGTATAATATTCTTCTCTTTATAAAAATCTTAGAATTTAAGTAAGATATAGCTCTTATAGCTATTAACTATAAGTAGCTAGTATATACTTATAGTATATAGCTTTA
>JALNQK010000481.1:0-13311 GCA_028458525.1 Ophiosphaerella herpotricha
TTAAGAATAGTAATAAAAAGTATTATAAGTAAAAGAAAGTAGTAAGCTTCTAAGAAAGTTATATATACCTAAGAGCTTTTATAAAGTCTTTATAATTAGCTCTTAAACTATTATACCTTTTACCTAGTAACTAAATAGTTAGTAAAGTTAGGTAGGTACTACTATAAGAACTAACTAAATACTACTTAAGTAGAAGAGGTCTAAGTAGAGTTATTAAGTTAGCTAGCTTCTAAGAACTATTTATAGTAAATACTTAAGATACTACTATTAGCTACTAAGGCTAAGATAGTAATAACCTTCTTTATATAAGTATAGGGTTAGAGAGAGATTAGGTATATTAAGTAGTAATATATAAAAAAGGAACGCTCTAATAGGCTCTTGCTATAATATAAAGTATAAAGTAGACCTCTAAGTTAGTAATAGAGACAACTGTTACGTTGCAGCTCTACTCCACTACGCCGAACAAACCCAAAAAGGTAGAAGAGTATTTAACCACGTTGAATACCAGAGTAGAACAGTATATATATATTGCCCAAGGACCATCTCAGCCCTCGGCCTTTCTGGCTCAGCGTGCGCGCACTCGCGCTAGCGCTGTAACTACGGCCTACGGCCTATAGTTGTGACAATATCCCCCTTCTCCACAGCGCATGCCCTCAGGCGCTAGGCCGTAGTTACAGCGCTAGCGCGAGTGCGCACGCTGAGCCAGAAAGGCCGAGGGCTGAGATGGTCCTTGGGCAATATATATATACTGTTCTACTCTGGTATTCAACGTGGTTGAATACTCTTCTACCTTTTTGGGTTTGTTCGGCAAAGTGGAGTAGAGCTGCGACGTAACACAACACGCAAGCGATTAGGAGTTAAAAGTAGTAAGCCTTGACGATAAGAGCTCGGGATGCAGGCTACTATCAGCAAATAAGGCAACTGGTTCTTAGGAGCTTAAGGGGACTAAGCTCGAAAGTTAGGGAGGAAGATGTAGTATAGTAGAAACGCACGTAATTGGGGAGTATTAGGTTAGTATTGCAGCTCTGCAGGCGGCTATAAGTAGGATTAGATAGAGGAGAGATACTGATACCAACTCGTTATGTAGCTACTCTGCGCAAATATTTAACTTAACTCGCCGACTGCGGGTTGCTATCTGCCCCCTACTTCTACGTGCATCCCACAATGCTATAATATTCTAGTAAAATTTAGATAGCCTAAATTACCTATAAGCCTTTAGTTATTACCCTACTTTAATATCTTGTAATAATAGCTATTGTATATAGCTCTATAGCCTTGTTTTTAAGATTGTAACTTTGGTGTTCGGCGTGTAACGTGTCTGTGCGCGTAATGCCTATGTTCGCGTAATGCCTACCCCCTACTAAACTTAAGTTTTTACAACACGCAATAACTCTACCAATATAGACCTAATTTAAGCTGCAATTAAAGAAATCGAGTCGCAAGGACTAGAAGAAGGCTTCTCGTATAAAAAAATTGCTGCCAAACATAATATTAAGTAATCTATGCTACGCTAAAGATACTAAGGCCTAACAAGCTTATATTAGACCAAAAAACTTAACTAGAGAAAGCTTAGCCTATAATAAGAGGATAAGCTTGTATAGTATATTAAAAAGCTTACTAAGAGAGGCCTTCTACCTACAAGAGAGATAATAAGAAACTTAGCGTTATAGATAGCTTATAAGATAGTTAGTAAGAGCTAGGTAACTTACTTCCTCTATTAAAACTAGGACTTAGTTATATCTAAATAGACTACTAGTATTAACTATATATAGTACTAAGCTAATTCTTATATAAAGTATAAGCTATATTTTAACTTATTATATTAGAAGATAGAGGAATATAAAATAGAGCTGTAGTATATATATAATATAGATAAGAAAGGCTTTATAATTAGTATTATTAGGAGGTTTAAACGTATCTTTAGCTAAGTAATATAGGAGAGAAAGGAGGCTCGTATAGCTCTCTAAGATAGCTCTTGCAAGTAGATAACTACTCTAGCGTATATCTATATAGATAGGATATCTCTACTACCTAGACTTATCTACAAAGCTACCTAAGGAGCTATAAGATTAGTATAGGTAGATATAATTAAAGCTAGAGAGTATTAAGTCTTTATTAGCTTATCTCTATCTAGGTAGATAAATAATAACATAGGTCTAGCCTAGCTTAAGTAGGTATTTAACTACTATACTATAGGTAAAGCTAGACGCTTATATTAGTTACTTATTGTAGATAGGTATAGCTTATATATTACTCTAGCTTTTATTAACTTTTGTAATAAAAATAGGATCTTACTTGCTATCTTTTCTCTCTATTTAACTTACTCCCTCTAGCTACTTAACGTAGTAATGTTTAGGCCTCTTACCTCTACCTACTTAGCTAAACTTACTTACTACCTTTAGTAGGCCTAAGGCCTTGTTATAGTTAGTAAAGGCAACTTCTTTCTACTCTTCTAGTAAGCCTAGATATTATCCTTTAAAGCTCTAATAATACTTAAGTTATTTAAAGCTATAGGTATTTAGCTAAGGGACGCTAATACAATCCTTAAATAGTTTACTTACTTATTAGCTAATAAGAGCTAGAGCTCTGTATTACTATTACGCCTCTCTAATAGTAACTAGAGGTAGATAGATTGCCTTATCTAGAGTACTGTAAAGGATACTGCCTAGACTAAGGCTAAGACGCTAAGGGCTTTGCTCTACTACCTTTAAGCTTAAAATAAGCTTCTATAGTATAAGAATAAGGGACTACAATAGGCTCTAGGTATTTAGGAGAGGTAGAAGAAGAAGAGTAAGCCTCTTAACCTCTAGTAGCGTTAAGAGTACTACAGTAGAGCTATCTTCTGGTTGCTACGTAAGATAAGGGAGGCTCGCTATCGCGAGAAGGTAGAGGAGTAGGAGAAAGAGTAGAAGTAGCTTTAAAAAGCTTAGATGAGAGAGCTACAATAGGCTGCTCGCTAACGCAAGAAGAAGCTAGCTGAGGAGAGGCGTGTGGTACGAGAGGTAGCTAAGTTGGTGAGGGAGAAGGAGAGGGCAGATGAGGCGGCTCAGCGCGCAGCCCGGCGCGCAGCTATCAACACTAAAAACTCTATACAACCTAGCTAGAGGCAGAAGAGAAAGGCTTCAGCTTCATCTACTCGGGAGAAGAAGTGTAGCAAACAGGTAGTTGACGCTGCCGGCAGTGAAGAGTCTCCAGCAGCTGCATCAGCAGCTCTACTCAAAACTACTCGCTCTGGCCGCAACGTCAGCCTTCTAGCAAAATTTAGATAGTCTAAATTACTCGCGAGCCTCCAATTACTACTCTACTACAAAATCTTATAATAATAGCTATTGTGTGTGGCTCTATAGCCTCATCTTTGAGATCGCGACTTTGGTGGGGGGTAGGCATTACGCGAACATAGGCATTACGCGCACAGACACGTTATTACGCGTATAGACACGTTAAGATTTTGTTGTAGTAACTCCTATACTTGGAGCTACTCGCTAGAGCTAACCAATCGCGACTCGGAGGCTCTCCAGTCTAGTTCGAGCTTCGCGTACCGAGGCATAGAGAGCTCGGCTGCTGAAGCTCTAGTATAAGAGCTCTACCAATCAGTAGCTAGTAGAATCAATGATCCATCTCCCACTCATTCCTTAACTCGTGCTTTCCGTCACAGATTTAGAATTATAGCATTATTCTATATAATATAGGCTATTTAAATTTATTTATTGAGGGTTGCGCATAGATAATAACGAGGGACAATATCTAGGGACAATATCGAGGTACAACACGGACTATCTTGGCGACAATAAGCCAGGCGTATTGGCAAACCCAATATCTATCCAATGTAATCTTGTGACTTCCTTTGTATCGGACCACTCTGAGTTTTCTGCTCCTTGCCATCACAAATAACTAACATGGACGTGGTCCCTAAAGACATCAGATGTGTTCGAGGCGGGAGTTTAGGCGAGCAGTGGCCTTACCAGTGGTTTTGAGTCACGGATCCTCTATCATCCATGACACGCCATTGCGCCCAAGGCTTAACAGCATCCCTGGACGGGTTCCAGATCCTCTGGCCCCAAATAACATACTTCAGATTCAATTTCCCGCGATTTGCAACAATCCATTCCGCAATTGGCCGTCCGGCTTCAGTACGGACCTATGATGTTGTATATTAGTCGATAAGTGGTAAAGATATCAATTCAGTAGCCCAGAAGAGAACTTACCCCGTAAGTTGAAACCATAAAGTCAGTTGCCATCCCGCACCAGTGGTCCTCGTCTTTATTGTTCGGACAAGGCCCGTCTCGGTAGCAGCCGACCTCAAGAATCTTCCCAGGAAACGCAATTACGATTTTCTTCGCCCCTTCAACAGCAACCTTCCTGCAAGTACCAATGGGCGGGATAGAAGGGGCGGCGCCTTTCGGCACACAGCACTTGAAGTTAGCGGGGCCGGGGCAGAGACCCGAGAACGCCGTGCCGGAGCACTGGCTTGCCCAGCGGCAATTGGCACCCTTGAGATTCCCATTGAGTCCACATGCCGATTTGGTACAGCATTTGATATCGTTCGGCGTTCCAGGGCACGCATTGGATATGTAGGTTCCGCCAGCGGAAGTGCATGCATTCGTTGCGATGCACACGCCTGGGGCCTTGTTCGCGCCGGTGCACTGGCCGTTCACGGTGGCGCGCTCGAACAGCGTGCTGGCGTTCCCATTGCTGAAAAACAACAACAGAATCGAGAGAGTAGACAAGAGTCGATGCATAGTAAATTAATAATGGGTAGCCAGGAAACTTAGAGATAGGTTATGGTACTCTAGAGAAGTTATATCTAATCTTTCAGGCCGCAACAATGAAAACCTAAGGGTTAATTCTCAGGTGACGAAAACGCAACTGCGCAAGCATTTCGCGACCGTAAAACCATCATGCCACTTGTCGGTAGATCAAATGCAGTGTCGTGAGCAACTTTTCAGCAAAGGCTGAAATATGACCGGAATATGCCGAAGCCACGTAGTAGTCAGATGTATAAGGTGGTTTACAAGCGAGCGCCGGATACAGGCGAGCGCCGGGCCCCACCAACTTTGCGCGCCAATTGTTTTGAATTTGGGTTGATTCAATAGATGAGATAGCAAGCTGGATATCTTCTTTATTTGAAGTTAACTGAGTAGCGTGGCGTTCAGCCATTGTACATAAAGATCAGATTGGTGCGCAAAGTTGGTGAGGCCCGGCGCTCGCTTGCATCTGGCGCTCGCTTGTAAACCATCTTATTAGTAGTTGGATGTTTGTATTATAGCATACCCGGGAGGCGCAGGAGCCAGGCCAGATCAAGCCAGCGCCGCCCAAACGGGGTAGATAGCTGAGTTTGACGGTGCGCATGACGTCGCTCAGTCGATTTTGCCGCGCGGGAGAGATGGTCTCAAGCCCCTATGAAACCATGTAAATAGAAAACAGCAAAAAAGAGGGGAAAAACAAATCATGTTCTATATACAAAGTAGGGACGGTAGGTGGGTTGATCGATGCGATAGGCTCGAGGGGTACTGGCGAAGGCGGTGCCGGCAAGCATACGTTTCTGCTTGGTGCACCAGAACCGAGCCGATCGAGCGCGTGGACCACCATCATGACTGGTTTTGCCCCGTGGTCAGCTGCAGCTATACTCCATCAAGTCCAATGCTTGTGGTTTCCACCACTTATTTTCGAACCGAGATTCTCGACGTAAGGTGATTTTTTCGACTGGCCCGACCGAGTGATGGTATTCACTGGGGATTCGGCTTCTTCTGCTAGCACAAAAGGGCCAACATGGATTCCTGAGCCCCACTTTTCCCGCAGTATATCGCGACCTTCGATAGGGTGGAAAACCCCGTTCCGTTTTGCGGTGGTTTTTCGCACTATTGTTTTTGAGGGTTGTCTTGTAAATTCAATTAGAAATTCTTGTATACTTTAACACTTGGCACAAGAGCTTTGGCTGTACTGACGAAGGCTCTCGAGCGCTCAGACGGTCGTCTCTTATTGATTGGCATCGTGAGCCTCCTGCCATGCAGCTACCTTGGACAGCCGTGCGATCTCAGTCGACCTCTCCCAAAAGGTGCATTGTGGGTCCTCAGCTGATCTCATCTGAGGTAGTGTTCTCTCCGCCTAGAGCCGGCGAAGACAATGTACTCTTAGACTAATGATGCTCAAGTGCCATAATGCAACTGGGTCTTGGCATACTGTCATGTTGGCGCCCCCCGAGAAAGATTGAAAGGTTGGAGCTCGCTTGCCTGCTTACTCGCTTGACCCGATAACCCGAGTCTCTCGCGCCGTGATACATTTCTTTAGAGAGGGTGCTAAGATCTCATGGCATCGGACGATGATTTCTTCAGCCGTTCCCTTTTACTTACGCCAAAGGGTAAGATTGCCTAATTGAGGTCGGCGATACTCCCTGGAGGCTATAAGTACAAACTCCCGGCCCGCCCAGGATGTATATTCCAATTTGCAAGTCCTACTGCAGACGTCTGCAAAATTCGTTCACAATGTACACACTCCTGGTCTTGCTTGTCTTGTTCTTGAAGACTTTCGCCGTTGACCATTTCCCTCTAACGAACATCAATCAGCTGGACCACAAGGAGAGAAGTGCCGTCGACTGGGTCAAGAAGTGGACCGTTCCAAATACGAGGAACGGGAACGGTACCCCATGGAAGGAATCAGAGCTGCCCAAAAACCTCACCATGCACACGCAATACTACGATCCAAAGATTAAGCCCGCTGCATGGGCTGCAGCGGTCACCTCCGCCTACGCCATCCGTGAAGGCATTTTCCATTGCGGCGACTTCTACCGGGCCCGGCGCATCGACTGCCCGAACACCTCGCAACGTAACGGCCTCATCGACTGCCGCTGCGATGCCTGCTTCAAGTGGCCTGCACAATTCCCGCCGCAGACGAACTTCCCGACCGAAATCTTCAGTTACAGTCTGTGCCAGGGCGGGGCTCTTACACCAGACCCGCAAACTGGGAAGTATAGCGCGCCGTGCGATTGTTCGTGCACAGGTAACTGCCCAGGGCGCGCCATCGGTCCCGAACAAATCTGCCGCGGGGTCGCATGGCAGAATGGTATGTGGGGCATGGAACAGAATAATGTCGGTGACTACGGCGGCGCGAAGGGCATGGCGGCGCGAGCAGAAAATATCTACTCAGCTATCAAGGGTACGAAGTGGACGTACATCGATGTACTTGCCAACACGATCACGCAGGCTGGGTTTCCAAAGGGCACGGAGGTGTATAAGAGTATGATGAAGTGCTTCCCGGTTGATCCGAAGACGGGAAAACGTCCTGTGGCTGGTGATTTGACGATGGCGTGTGCTGATCTGGTAAGTATGTGGCTCACGAGGAATCACCTGGTTGGATTGACGGTCGCGCTGCATGACAATGATCGTTATTACTTCTTGGATCGCCTCCCTGATATCAAAACTCTGGCAGTGTACTATAACCGATGAGTGAGCAGATCTTTATAAATAGGGAGAGAAGGCTTGAATACTCAGTTATACAACTACAATTCTTTATATGTAGATGCACTTCTTAGATGCCGACGTATCCGTCGCTCCGATTCAACTCAAAAACCCCCAATCCTATAAACCTTATAAGCAACCTCCTTATAAGGATGCGCCCTTCCATCCCGTTAGCCCTCTCGCCCCCTACCTCCTTTACATTATACCCCCCTCCCTGCAATCTCTTAACCAGGCTAGTAAATGGGTTCGGGGTAGCCAGCAGTGGGTATGGGTTGGATTGGGGTCGCACGGACCCTGGGTAGGGGTTGGGTTGGGGTTGTGTTCGGGGTACCCATCTGGGTTGCTTTTAACGATACGTTTATAATTAATTCACAGTTAGCTCGTATCGTCAACTCGCAGTCAGCTCGCATCGTTGGTCAACTTATTGTATACTGTGATAACTGGCTGTAATAAAAGCGTGATACTCATTGGTAAAGATTCAACCTCATATATAAAATTATAAAATTTTAGTTACTTAGATATAGGGCAACCTAGTCTGTACGACCCCAACCCAACCCAACCGATATGAAGCTGGCGGCAGAGGCCTGTAACGTGCTGAAGTAGGGAACGCGCTACTTCTACTTCAACCGAAATTAGTAGACCCTATAAAAGCCACTACACGTAAACTCCTCTTAAAAAGGGGTAGAGTCAAGAATATATCTACCTAAAAGTTACTAAGTAGTTCTTACATATTTAGATATTACTTTATATTAAGATTATACTATAATAATAGCTAACTATATTAACTTAACGTTAACTTAGATTATAGAGATCTACTAAGACGTACAGCCTACTATATATAGTAGTACTACATAATTTTAATAAGATATATTATGTTAAGGGTAGCTGGAAGGCAATAGTACTTGCCGTAGGCCACAGAAGATAGTGAAGGGATGACGGTAATTCAAGTGAAATTCTTGAGAAGGTGAATAATACTTGCTTAACTCTGTACGCAAGTATAGAGCCTCTTATACGCCAGCGCAGCGGACCGGCCCCGCACTAATAGCGCACCGACCCTGCACTAGAGCACGCCGGCCCCGCTCCGAGCCAAGGACTATGACTATGATACATCTGGGGTATTACAAGATCTCAGGGGTCTCGTGACCTCGTTACATATTAAGATAAAAATATATATAAGAGTAATAGTATACTAAATATCTCTAATATAGATAAGTACTTTTTACTATTACGCTGCAGCTCTACTCTACTACGCTAAACAAACCTAAAAAGGTAGAAGAGTATTTAACGTAGTTAAATACTAGAGTAGAACAGTATATATTATCTAAGGGCCCTCTAGTCCTTAGCCTCCCTAGCTTAGCATGCGTACACGCTATAGCTATAGCCTATAGCCTGTAACGTACTCTATAGCTTTGCGAGCTACATAGCTTCGCAAGCTACTTGTCAGATTTAAGGGGTCTGATATGGAGGTTACTGAAAAGGCTTTTTGGCAACGGCCAGGTAGATCAATTGATTCAAGAGGTTTGAGCAAGTATGTAATAAATATATGTGATAAATAGTTAATTGATTGATTGCAGTAATTAATTGCTCTAATTAACTGATTAATCGTTCTATCTTCCTAACCTCTGATCCCAGCTGCTCTATATACTCGAATCTACCCAGTTTGCTAAGGTTGCCCGGCACAGTTAGTAGAGGGCCGCTATCTTTACCGAATTGGTTCGGCTCCGTGCCGTTCGGACAATGATGTGATGAACCATAATATACATGATAACCGTTTGGCATGTAATAGTCTGGCTCCCTAGCTTCCCATAGTTGTGCCGACTAGCGTGCCGTGCTTAGGGAGAGGGAGGCCAAGAAGATTGCACTTTTTCGGTATCTCTGGATTGCGCTCTGAGTTACGCATCTAAGTTACGCATCTCATCTGACACTACTTTTACTAAGCCCTTACTAAAACAACTACGTTATAGTACAAAATAGCCTACTTTAGCTCTATATAGTATAAAGTAAGATACAATATTATTTAGAGTCTACTTCTACTATATTCTTATACGTTTACGTATTATACCTAGTCTCCTTGCATACTATATACTATTGTTAAGATAGTTTACCTACTTTAGCGCACACCTACTTCTTTAACTTCTTCCTATTACTACGTATACTTAAGTCCTTAAGAGTAGCTAAGTATACTTTATCTTTAACTATTAAAGTCTCTTCTATTTAAACCTACTTTTATATAATTTTATTTTATTATAGCTTTATTTACTACCTAAATGTTACGTCGCAGCTCTACTCTACTACGCCGAACAAACCCAAAAAGGTAGAAGAGTATTTAACTACGTTGAATCCTAGAGTAGAACAGTATATATATATATTGCCTAAGGACTATCTTAGCCCTCGGCCTTTCTAGCTCAGCGTGCGCACTCGCGCTAGCACTATAACTACAGCCTACAGCCTATAGTTATAATACTAAAGCTTAGTATTTTCTTTTTATACTAATACTAGCTTATATACTATTACTACTACGCCTTTAGTAAAGTATTTAAAGTACTTAGCTAGACTTAATAGTAAGCTATCTATATACTTCTAAATCCTTACCTTTACTAGTATTAATTATAACTCTAATTATAGAGTATTACTTAGTATTTATAACTACTAGGGCTTATTATTAGGTAAGAGTAGTAAAGGAGTACGTAGCTTAATATTAAGAGTTAATATAACCTATTCTAAGTTAAATAAAGCTAATCTAATACTTTAAAACCTATTTTAGATATTTTTAGAAGTATTTGCTATATTATAGGCGCGTTTAAAGTATAGTAAGAACTTTTATTTTATAATATAGCTAATATAGTAGTATATAAGTACTTTAACTAAGTACCTATAATATAATTTATAAGTAAGCGCTAGGTATAAGTAAGCGCTAGGCCTTACTAACTTTACGTACCTATCTTATCTTAACTTATAATTACTTAACGCTACACTACTTAGTTAACTTAAATAAAGTAGATATCTAGCTTACTATCTTATCTATTAAATTAAACTAAATTTAAGGTAATTAGTACGCTACTATAGTCTTTAATATAGCTAAGAGAACTTTCTACTACTAATACAATAGTATACCTATATAATATAATTACTAGCCTAACTTAAAGAAGCTTAGCTAGCTAGAAGAAGAAGTAATAGTTAATTATATTCTTAATCTAGATTCTTGTAGTTTTACTCTAACTCTAGTAGCTATATATATAACAAGGCTACAAGATCTCTAAGATTTTGTAATACCCTAGATATATTATAGTTATAGTCCTTAGTCTAGAGTAGGGCCGGCATACTCTAGTACAAGGTTAGTACACTATTAGTATAGGGCTAGTCTACTATACTAGCGTATAAGAGACTCTATACTTACGTATAGAGTTAAGTATTATTTACCTTCTTAAGAATTTTACTTAAATTACTATTATCCCTTTACTATCTTCTATAGCCTATAGTAAGTACTATTACCTTCTAGCTACTTTTAACAATATATAAGATAGCTAATAAGCTACTTACTTAGTATTAAGGTAGCTATATTAGTATCTACTAGGTATATAACTTTATTAAGTATATAGATAGTCTTATAACGCGTTTTAATTACTTATTATAGAAGAGTAGCTTAATGTAGTAGATTAAGAGAATCTATTAAATATTAGATAGTAGCTTACTTAAGCTCTATTTATCTACGTAGCTTATATAACTATCTAATCGGCCTATTGCTTACTACTCTATTAGCTACTTAAGTACTTATTTCTACTATATACCCCCTAGCTCTTCTAGTAGAGCTACTAGAGGAGCTAAGTATCTAATCTTCAATTTAGTATATAGTATATAAAGGAGAATTAAGTAATTACTATAGTACTTAGAGTATAGAGTAGTAGTAAAGTGCGCGTATACGCAGTATACAAGAGCTCTAAATACAAGAGAGTAATAAGTAGTTAGAGATTAATTAATACTTAGAGTAGTACTTAGATAGCTAGTTACGTAGATACGCGTTTAATAATCTAAAAAGGAGAAAGAGAGTAGTAGAGTAGTACCTAATAGCCCTTAGGGCGTGCGTAGCTTACTAGGCTTATTAATACGCAGCTACAGAGGGCTTATACTATAATTAACCTAGAGTACTAGATTATCTTAAGCTTATCTATCTATCTAATATATATAAGCTTAGTGTATAGGTCCTTAAACTATAAGCTCTATACTTACTCCTTAATCTAATCTACTTCTATACTTATTAGAGTACTTTAGAGCTTATATATTATATATCTTTAGAGAGTATTTTAGAGTTTTATATAGTTAGTTAGCTTCTACTAATATAAGCCTTAAGCTTAGTATAGATATCTATACTATTCTACTACGTTTAGTAGTACTCCTAATATAGTATATACTCTCTTATACTTCTTATATTCCTATACAAGCTGTATAAGCTAGTAGGTATATTACTTAAGTATAAGTATTAGTATAGTACTAGAGTAAGATAGCGCGTTAAGCTCTTATTATACCTACTCTAACTTATACTTATAAGCTAAGCGTAGGAAATCCTTAATTAGGAGCGTACCTTTAATCTCTTAAAGGTTAACAAGTACTGCGTTAGTATAAGCGTAATTCTAGTTAAGTAGCTAGCTATCTAGTAGCTAATTTATACCTCTACGTAGGTACGTTGTAACGCTTTAGTAGGTATCTCGTACCTACTCCTTTTAGTTATTATTAATTAGATAGAGATCTTCTTTAAGCTCTTTAAGTAGTACGTATAGCGTCTAATTACTTACGCGTAGCGTAGCTAGCTCTAATAGCTAATAGTCTACTATAGCGTTTACCTAGCTCTATATTACTTAAATCTTATTAGTAAGCTACGCGTATATTGTATATCTAATTTAATAGATGCGTAGATTGTTAATATTAGTATTAGTGTCTAGCTCCTCTAGAGACTTACTAGCTATCTAAGAGAGCTTAGGGTTAATATAATCCTATACGCTATAAGTATAGGTATAGTACTTTAGCTAGGCGTACTAAGTTAGGAACAAGTTACTATTAGTAAGGCGTATAGCTACTATTAGTATTAATATACTACTACTTATAGACTCTATAGCTTTAAAGGATTAATTAATAGATAATAAGGAATAGGAAATAGATTACTATACTAGTATACTCTAGCTTTTTATATATAAGGATTAGGCGTGTACTAGGCTTATAACTATAGAGGAGTAGCTTAATATAGTAGATTAAGAGAATCTATTAAATATTAGATAGTAGCTTACTTAAGCTCTATTTATCTACGTAGCTTATATAACTATCTAATCGGCCTATTACTTACTACTCTATTAGCTACTTAAGTACTTATTTCTACTATACTTATACAATAGGTAGTAAGCTTTATATAAGGGCCTAGCTACTATAAGTAGCTAGTTTAAGCTAGTATAGTATATAAGAGCTACGTATACCTACTCTAGCTACTTTAGCTCTACTAGAGGCTCTCTAGGTAGCTTGTATACTAAGTAATATTATTAGATAGAAAGGTTACTTAAAGGTAAAGGTTGTATATAGTTTACTAAGAATAGCACAAGACTGTAATAAATAGATATAATAATTAATTAATTAATTGCGTAAGTTAATTAATTACTCTCTAATTAACTCCTTAATTGTTCTCTCCTTCTAGTAGCTCTATATACTTAAATCTACCTAGTTTACTAAAGTTACTCTATATAGAGAGTAGAGATCTAATATCTCTATTATAGTAGTTTAGCCCTATACTATTTAGATTATAACGTAATTAACTAATATTCTTATAATACCTGTTTTATATATAATAGTCTAGATAGATAGCCTCCTATAGTTT
>JALNQK010000482.1:0-13308 GCA_028458525.1 Ophiosphaerella herpotricha
TAGTATAATTAGGATTAAGAAGATTACGCTCCTTAGAAAGTACTTAAGAAAAAGTTTAATTATAAAGATTACTATAAGGACTATACGTTATACTTAAATAAGCTAGAAAGCTATATTACTAATCTATAGCGCTAGGAGTACAAAGATTAGTAAGTTACTAAGTAAAGCCTATCTAAGTACTATATCTATAATTACTAAACTAACTCTTATACCTTAATTAAAGATTAAAGCCTATTAGAAGAGTATAAGAATAAAAGTACTAGAGATTAATAAGAGCTTAGATTAAAGTAGTACTTTTAGGATTAGTCTAAGTATTTATTACTAAAAGACCTTTTAGAGTATTCCTAGGTTTTAGAGTAAGTATCTTAGGAGTTTAAAGTAGCTTAGGATTAAGTAAAGAAAGAATACTATTAAGATTAATAGTATTTTTTAGATTACTCTTCTTCTTTATATTATACTCCTTAATCTCTACCTTAAGATTATTAATCTTACTCTTAAAATTACTCCTTAGCTTATTTAATACAAGGCCCCTAGTAATCTAATTATAGAGTAGTGCGAGATTGTATAGACTAAGAAAGATTAGATTAATTAAGAAAGGTAGATTATAGAATATATAGAAGAATATAGGAATATATATAGTAGTTAGTATAATAACTACTAGTACTAGTCTTATAATTATAGTAGATTAAGTCTACCTTACTACTAATTACCTATTTAGTATAGATAAAGTAACTAATTCTATAAGCTTTACCTCTCTTAATTTTAGGTATAGTCTACTTACTACTACTACTACTTAGACCTAATCTACTTACTCTAGAATTACTTCTAGATATCTTAACTCTTAATTAAAGCTAAAAAGATATATAATAATTACTAAGCTTCTTAGAAGTAATTATAAGACTATCTAGACTATTACTTTAATTTTTTTAAGCTCTAGAAGTTTTATCTATAAAGAAATTAGTAAGAAGATTATTTAGATTATTTAAGTATAGTATAGATTTTTAATCTAGTATACTCTCTAGAAGAATAGATACTAATTAAATTACCTTAGTCTTAGTAACTAGGTTCTAGATTATAGGGATCGAATTATTAGAATATCTAGGTAGAGGAGTTGCGTATAGACTATTTCTACTTAAAGAAGATAATTAAGTTTACGTTGTATTAATTAGGTTTAATAAAAAAGAACGATTCTAAATACGTAATTAAGATTAATTCTTATTACCTAAATAAGTTAGCTACTAATCCTTGTTACTAAAATAGATTAAATACTAACCCTCTTCTAATAAATTAGCTAGAGGTAGAAGATTAAAATTAAACTTAGTAGGTATAGAGTATTTAGTATAATCCTTATTAGTTTTATCCTTAGAATTCTAGATAGATAAATTAGTACTACTCTTACTTTAATCTTCTCTACTAGAGATTAACTAAGTATAAAGTCTAGGACTAAAGATTATATTATTAAAACCTAGAACAAATATATCCTTAGTAAGTATAGAAAGTATAATACCTAAGAATAGTAGACTCTAACCTAATCTACTTATAGTAGTAGTAAGCTCTTTAAAAGCCTTAATACTATTAAAGAGAAGTAGATTAAGCTTAGTATAGATTACCTCTAGAGGTATAAGAGAGTAGAGTAGAGATATAGTACGTAATCTAGAAGATAGACAATTAATTAGTATAAAACCTAGTAGCTTCTAGCTAGAATAATTAGTAAGGATTAGCGCTAAAGTAAAAAAAAAATAGAGGAATTACTATTCTAGTATTAAAAATTAGATTAGTATAAGTTTGTTTTAGGTTAGAGAGCTAAGTAAGCTAAAGAAAATTTTTACTAATCTAGGCTCTTAGTATACTATATATAAGCTACCTAACCTAACTAATTAATAATTAAAGAGATCCTAAAAGTATATAAACTAATATTAATAACTAATTTTAATATATTTAGCTATAATTATATAGAATTACTACTAGAGTAGTACTCCTAGAGAGTATATTATAGGATATAGCTAGCTAAACTAGCTATATATAGGATTAGCTAATCCTAGGATAATTCTAAGGTAACTAGAAACTTAAGAATCTCTTTTCTCTAATCCTAAAGTATATAAACTTAAATAGATATCTAATCTTTCTTATATAGTAATCTAATTAATTTACTTATTTATCTATAGATTATTTCTAGAGTTTCTAATCCTCTATAATTCCTAAAGTATATATAAGAGAAAATTAAGATAAAATATTAGCTTAAAAAAAAATACTTAAAAGAGTTAAAGGACTATATATAACTATAGAGAGTTATTACTAAGAAAAAAAGATATAAATTATAGTAGATAGTAGAGCTATAAAGAACTTTATATAAAAAGAGTTTATAGAAAAATAAAAGATATAATATATACTTAAAAAGTACTTAAGATAACTAAGAATAATAGAGAAACTACTATTCTAAGAACTAGTCTATTTTAAAACCTAACTCTTAATACTAGAAATAAGAGGATTAAAGATCTAAAACTTAATTATAGATATAATACTTAGAATACTATAGCTAGAGATAGTAAACTCCTAAATTAACTAGAAAATAGGAGAAATTATATATAAAAGAAATATACTACAAGTAAATATAGAGAGATATATAAAAAAGTTCTTAAAAGAATATAAAAAATAAGAAGAACTCTTTATAGAACTTAAAAACTACTAACTAATATATAAACTATAGGACCTAAAGATAGAATAAAAAAAAAGAAAATCTATAAAATAGAGCCTAGTCTACTAAAAAATAGAGGAAGAAGCTAAAATTAAAAAAGAGTATATTTTAATAGTACTTTAAAATAAATAGATAAGACTTTTATAATTATTAGTAGTATATAGAACTTTTTTTACAAGTAAAAAAAGAATAATAAAAAAAAGATTTTATATAGAATTTAGAAGAACTAATATAATAATAGATAAGAATCGATACTCTTTACTCTATATAGATAAGATATAGGATAGGATAAGTAAAGCTAGAATTTTTATAAAACTTAATATATAGAATATATACTACTAAATAAGAATTATAGAAAGATATAAGTAGAAAATAGTATTTAGAATATAATATAGGTTATATAGATACTAAGTTATACTCTTTAGATTAACTAATATACTAGTAATAATTTAAGAAAAGATTAATATAATACTATATAAATACTTAGATATTTTTATATTTATATACTTAGATAATATTTTAATATTTTCTAAAAATAAAGAAGACTATATAAAATATATATATAAGGTACTAAAACTATTAGTAGAAAACTAGATATTTCTAAAAATAAGAAAATATAAATTCTATACTAAGAAAGCTAACTTCTTAAGATTTATTATTAAACCTAGGTAATTAAAGATTAACCTAGAAAAGATAGATACTATAATAAGATAGCTAATACTAAGAAATATTACTAAAATCTAATAATTTTAAAGACTTATAAACTTTTACTAAAAATTTATTATAGGATAGTTAGAATTAATAAAACTTCTAATAAAATTAATAAAGAAAAATATACTTTTTAAATAGAAAAAGAAATATAAAGAAGTATTTAGAACTATAAAGGAATAATTCTAAGAAAACTTAGTTCTACGTATATTTAACCTAGAACTTCTACTAATAGTTAATACTAATGTATTAAATTTAGTATATAGAATAGTACTATAATAGGAAGACTCTATTCTAAGAGTAAGATACTTAGTAGAATACTTCTTAAAATAAATAAAACTAGTAGAAATAAACTATCCTATCTATAATAAGGAAATACTAGTAATATACAAGGTATTTAAATAATAGAGAGTATACCTATAAAGAGTAAAATACAAAATATAAGTCTATATAGACTATAAGAATCTTATAGGATTTATAATAAATAAGGACTTAACTTAATAATATACTAGATAGTAGGAATATTTAGTAGTATTTAACTTTAAAGTAATCTATATAAAAGGATTAGAAAATATACTAGTAGATATATTAAGCTAGAGACTAGATCTATAGTAAGAAGTTAGAGCTAAAGGAACTATACTAGTAGAAAATAAAAAGGGATATCTAGAGATAAATAAACTTAAAGTAGCTATAAACCTTAAAATAATAGGTAATAAATAAGATAAATAGATTAAAAAAGAAATAAAAAGAAATCTAAATACTAGAGAAATAAAAAATAGATTTAGAATAGAATTTAAATAAATCTATATACTAACTAAGATTTTACAAGAATTTATAAAATAATTTTATAAATTACTAGTATATTAATATTAAGGAATAGAGAAAACTTTAGAAAGATTTTTACAAAACTACTATATACTAAAGGTAAAGTAAGTAGTAATAGAGGTACTAAGGGACTATACTAAATATTAGAGGAATAAATATAATAGATACGTACTATATTAAATTCTATAACTAGTAGAAATACTAGAATAACTATAAGGAGTTATTACAATAGATTTTATTACTAGACTACTAAAATCTAAAGACTTAATCTTAGGAATTAAATATAATAGTATCCTAATAATAGTTAATAAACTAATAAAGTATACGTACTTTAAACTATATAAAGAAAAGAGTAGTATAAAGGAAGCTATATACTAAGTTATAGACTTAGTTATAGGATAATATAGAGTACTAGATAAGATTATTACTAATAGGAATATTAGATTTATATCTAAGATATAGAGTACTATAATAGCTTTACTAGGAATTAAATATAGTATATCTATAGGATATTATCTATAAATAGATAGATAGTTAGAATAAATAAACTAAATAGTTAAATAGTACTTAAGATATTACCTTAATTATAACTAGAATAACTAGATAGTACTACTACTAATAGTATAATTAGCCTATAATAGTATAAAGAATATAATAATAAGAGTATTACTATTCTTTATAAATTATAGATTTAAACTAACTATATATTAAATACCTAGGGATATAAGATTATAGAGCCTTTAGAGAGAAAGAATTATAGATAGAATTAAGGAAATATATAAATAATTAAAGATAGATATTAAATTTCTAATAAGATAGATAGTATAATACTATAACTAGAAATATAAATAGAGACTCTAATTTAAGAGAAAGAAAAAGTATAGTTATAAAGAAAGAATATTAAAAGTAAGAAACTAAGTTTAAAACTAGACTATATAAAAATTAAACTATATAAAATTAAGAAGAAAGTAATACTAGTTATATATAAATTAAAACTACCTAGGAAAATAAAAGTATACTCTATATTCTATATTTTATTATTAGAGAAAGTACTATAAAATATAGAACTAGTAGTATATAAAGCTAATATAAATAGAGAATAGAAAGAATAAGAAGCCTAGGAAATCTTAGGATACTAATTCTAAAATAGAAAGAACTACTACCTAATTAAATATTTAGGAATAGATAAGAATAGAAAACTATAGGAATATATATAAGAACTAGAAGATAATCTTAATTACTTTAAGTTACTAGAAGACTTCTAAAGTTAAAGCTAAGAAACTTACTTTATAGTAAACTAAAAAATATATTAAAGTCTTCTAGAAGATAAATACTATATAAAGTATATAGGAAGATACTAGAAGAGACTTTACTAGTAATAAAAAGAGAGCTCTAAGAAAGAGATAAGTGTGCCTCTTTAGCCTTCTTAATATCTAACTTAGCTTTAAGAGTATAAGACTAAGTAGAAGACTTTTTATTATTATATACTTTTAACTTATAAAGATAGTTAAAGAGAACTTTATTCTTTACTACTTTATCTAAGAGCTCTTACTAAGTAGATTTAGCTTTAGTAATTGATATAAGTAGTTTTTCTTAAGCCTAGTTAATAGCTTACTCTAGATAACCTTAGTAATATACGTATTATATTAGAATATATATACTTAGCTATAGAGATACTTAGATATAAATAGCGTTATTATATATTTATATAAATATAGGCCTTATATACCTTACTATCTTTTAGAGATACTATATACTTTAACTTCTTAGAAGAATAATAAGGATAAGGTATAACTTTATTACTATTATAAAGAATATAAAATAGAAGAGTATTTTTATAAATAAAAGAATAAGGAAGTATAGAAGAATTATTAGAAGAAATAACCTAGCTAAGAGAAGCTAATAACTTAGTATAAAGAAGAACTTTTAGGCTAAAAGAGCTTAGAAAGAGAGATAGTATTATAGGCTAAGACCTTATATAATTATAAGACCTAGTAAAACTAGAAATAGCTAATAACTCTATATAAGATAGTACTACTAAGTATAATATAAATACGTAATATAATTTACAATTTATAAAGATAAATTTTAAATTAGAGTAATTTATAATATATAATTATAAATTAGAGTAATTTACAATTTATAAAAGGTAAATTATAAATTAATATACCTAATAATATAGAAGTAGATATTACTATATAAAGAGTAGGATATCTATTATTAGGATAGTATTATTAATCCTAATCTTTAACCTAGAGTAATATACTCTTAATATCTACTATTTAGAATTAATATTATACTTTAGCCCTATTAATAGTTAACCTAATACCTACACCTATTTGCGTTGTACTCTAATTACAATTACTACGCACCTAGGTAAGCTATCTAATAGGTACTAATAGGTAGCCCCGTTACAATCCTAGTACTAATAAGAGCTAATTTAAAGAAGCTAGTAGAATAGCTAAAATAAAAAGAAATAAAAGAGTTAAGAATTTTAATAAAATATATTATTAGTAAAAGAAAGTAATAAGTTTCTAAAAGTAGTTATATATACCTAGAAGCTTTTATAAGATCTTTATAATTAGCTTTTAGACTATTATACTCTTTATATAGTAACTATTTAGTTAGTAAAGGTAGGTAGGTACTACTATAAGAACTAACTAAATATTACTTAAGTAGAAGAAGTTTAAGTAGAGTTATTAAGTTAGCTAGCTCCTAAGAGCTATTTATAGTAAATACTTAAGATACTACTATTAGCTACTAAGGCTAGAATAGTAGTAACCCTCTTTATATATATTACGACTATAGGCCGTAGGCTGTAGTTATAGCGCTAGCGCGAGTGCGCACGCTAAGCTAGAAAGGCCGAGGGCTAAGAGGGTCCTTGGGTAATATATATATACTGTTCTACTCTAGGATTCAATGTAGTTAAATACTCTTCTACCTTTTTAGGTTTATTTAGCGTAGTAGAGTAGAGCTGCGACGTAACAATATAGTATAGAGTTAGGGGAATATTAGGTATATTAGGTAGTAATATATAAGATAGGAATTCTCTAATAGGCTCTTACTATAAGGTAAAGTGTAAAATAGATATCTAAGTTAGTAATCTAGACAATATACAATCAATTAGGAGGAAAGCAGTAAGCCTTAACAATAAGAGCTTAGGATGCGGGCTACTGTCGGCGGGGGGGGGCAACTAGTTCTTAGGAGCTTGAAGGGACCAAGCTCGAAAAGTTGGGGAGGAAGATGTGGTGTAGTAGAAACGCACGTGATCGGGGAGCATTAGGTTAGCATGGCGGCTTCGCAGGTGGCTATAAGTAGGACTGGATGGGGGAGAGATACACCGACACCAACTCGTCATGTAGCTACTCTACGCAAATATTCAACTCATCTCACCGACTGCGGGTCGCAACCTGCCCCCTACTTCTACGTGCATCCTACGATGCCACAATATTCCAATACAGCGATTGAGGGGGTTTGGCTTTCGTAGTGGTCTCAGCGTATGTATCTAATATCCGCTCCTACCATGATGCTCTAACGAAAACGACTGAACAGTTCTCTCCGCACGAATACACTTCTCTCTTCGTACGGTTCACATGGGCCCTTCGGCGTACGGCATCATGGTTGCTCGGATATCCTGAACCATCCCACCATATCCCTCAACGATCGCTAGTTAGTTTGGGTAGAGAATATTTGATCATAGACGCCGTTGAGAATGGAGAAATGTTATCTGAATCCTGGGCATCGCTACGTCACGATGAGACACGAAAAGACAATCTTTATACCGGACTTTCCCGAATTATGCTTTCGTTGGCCAAAGTGCAATTTCCAAGGATTGGATCCTTAACGATCGATGATTGCGGCGTGATAGGTCTTACAAATCGTCCCTTGAGTACGCTACAGCAGTTGGAGAACTGCGAAATCCCTACAGATATCGCAAGAACTAAAACGTACATCACCGCAGACGCGTACTTCTCCGACCTTCTAGCTTGTCATGAAAATCGCTTACGGTGTATGCCAAATTCCATACTAAATAGAGGACGGTCAATCTCAGTTATCAGCTCTTGTCATGATGCGAGCTCTTATTCGCCACTTTACCGACGATGGTTTTCGCGATGGGCCATTCTATCTAATGCTCACTGATATTCATCCAAGCAATATCTTCGTGGCGGGGGATTAACATATTACTACGATTATCGATCTCGAATGGACATCTGCTCTACCGTTATGTCTACAGCATCCGCCATACTGGATTACTGGAGAATCGATAGACAGGATCGTGAAAGAAAAATTAGAGGAGTTCAACGCCGCACATACAGAGTTCATGGCGAACTTTGAAAGGGAAGAGGGATTATTGTCTCAGAATGATTATCTGCATACGCGGACCATGCGCAAAGGTTGGAAGAGCGGAAACTTCTGGTACTTTTCCGCGCTAGACTCTCCGAATGGGTTGTTCAGTCTCTATACATCGCATATTCAAGGGAAATTTGCGCCTCCCGAAGATTCTGGGCCTCTATTCAACCAATTGGTGTCGGCGTACTGGACCCCTCGAGCAAGCGAATTCATTGCTAAGAAGATTATAGAAAAGGATGGATACTGCAGTCAGATTCGAGATGTTTTCATTCACACTTCAAGGGCATGGCTGATATGACCGAGGATTGATTGAGAGTACTATATACTGCCTACGTGCTGCTACCGCTTCCTTGACTGCTTCCTCGGCTGTTTCTTGGCTGTCTCTCTGGTCTTTGGCCTGCTCTTTTTCTCGGGCCACTCTAGCTGCTTGGGCTTCAAGCCTCTTGTCTTGGGCAGCCTTTCCGGAACTGGACAGCTGTGTTATAGTCCACGCATGTAAGAGTGCAGCTATTGGAGCATCATTTGACCTGTCAGGACGTTGCAGGGCTTACCCGTGACGCGCATTGAACGATGCGACGCGCCGCAACTTTTTTCTAATAGGACACCGTTACTGGACATAGCTTCCCCCAAGCAAGTCGAATTCGGCTTCACGGTAGACACAAAACCCAACCATTTACCCTTGAGATACAACAAAGAGGCTGGTGTCTTGGCACGGCTACGTCATACCCGATATAATCCCGAACAGCGCAAAGCCGGGGCTTGTCGAACGCCCCCCCGATCCCCATAAACATCTAGAGCCGCATCGTTTTGCTGCTTGTTTCAATTGAGCAGTATTTGTGGCATGCCTGCTATCCTCCAACTCGACGGTGGCCCTATCACCTACGACGATGCCGTGGATACTGAAAAGAATGTCATCAACCAGCTGGCCTACTTTGGAAAGACTAAGAAGATTTAATCACCTTTGGGAGCAGAGACGGTTGATGAACCGAGGTGGCTTCAATACCTGCATACCGGTCGAGGTAAAGCTTGGGACCGTAACTAGGAAGGTCATTATGCGCTGTCCAATGCCGCACAATATACCTGCAACCCAACTGTCTACGGCCTACACACAGGATATAGGAAGAGAGTGTGTCGGGAGAGAGTAAAGTTTTACCAAAGTAGACGCAATTTCGAGATATGTATTATTTGCTGACTGGTCCGTAGTTTAAACAGTAGACCTAGCAGTCGCCGGAATCGTCTTCTTCTAGTTTCTCGCTCTGGACGATACGTTTTGTGTTGTCGACGCGAATGATCCTGACTACTCTAGGTAGTCTTTCTAACTCTACCTTGACACTACGAACAAGCGCCATCCGCTCCAAGCCCTCGCAGTCACAGTCGCAACCGCAACCGAGGTTCAAGACCTGCTCTTCCTCATGCTCTCCGTCTGTGGGCGACTGCGGTGCCGACTCGGAAGCGTCGTCTGCTGCGGACCCGGAGCGCCGCTTCCTCAGGACGGAGTGGGGTCCCATGCGGACGGAGAAGCGGGCGATATTCTATATCCTCGACTCTCTCATCTTGAACAGTACATCGAGCCTTGGAAGAGAGCCTATCCTAAATCCAAAGTATGGAAATACCTCAGCTCCACCTTCCTCATCCTCACGGTTCAACATACAGGGCAAACCATCCCCATCACCCCCCCCCGTCACCAACCGAGCCTCTACCTCGTGCCGCGCTACGAGATCGCCGTCAAGCTCCCCTTCCAGCCTCTCGCACTAGCAAGTATGGCCTCGTATGCTATCCCCATCTCAGCGATGTTGCCACATTCGCCACCATTTTCCGACTACGAGGGTGCTGAAAGCAGGCTCTGGATCGGCGTCGACTGCGTCCAAGGCCTCCTCCGGCATGATGCGGGGTGCTCGGCGGCTCCTGTTGGGGCCTGGGCAGCTTGCTGCGTTGCTTCTTGACACCCACCCTTTTGGACAGCCGCATCGCTGTTCTTCGCGCAACGACCTAACCATCTCCCTGTTGGAGAGTGTTTCTATGACACAAGCATACCATCTCGACTCGAGAAGGCCGTTGCCTAGCGGCCATGGGCATGCGCCCGTCAGCTCAAGCCTCAAGTGCCTTCCTCTTCGTTGGTTAATTATACTGGGTCGAAACTAACGCGGATAGGACGTATGGTGCATTGATCCAGGCAGCAACTGGCCGGGGTATTTCGTTGCACACTTTATCGCTAGCAATTACGTGCCGGGGCGCGGTAGCTGTCTGGTCCCAGTGTATTATCCTCAGCCTTGTGGGTCATGATCCAACCAACCTCAACACAAACTCGTACACTCCCAAAGTGATTACGGATGATGGAATAGCTCGCACGATGTGCGGTGTTAGGCCCCCGTAGAGCCCAGCTAAACCTTCCTGTCTACCGATTGATCGGAAACATTGCAAGAGGCCAACGTACTTCGGAATCCCATTTTTCTTCGGCGCTTGTCGTAGTCTTGTCCTAACTACCTGAAGATATGTTAATGAAGGAAATAATAAGCGAAAGGGGACGATCATGCCTCATGAGGGTAGGTGATCAAAACCGCAGCCAGCTTCGCTGATCCTGCAGCTCCACTAGTACTAATCCAATTTGTAAGTTCATCCCGGGGTGTGCTATTCCGCGTATTGATTCCTCCCAGAGCTCTACTATATAATAGTTTGAGTCTTTCATAGAGGACGAGATGCAACGCCGTCTCAATCGTGCCCAGATAGCTCGCACTCAAGCCCCGATACAGTCCTCTAATACCCTCTTGTCGCAGAACCTGTTGGACACAGTCGAGGCTGTTCTTATACCGTCGAGCCGCTACACCGCCAGCTTGTGTCCGCGATTTATCGAGCTGTAGCCTTGTTTTGACGAGCCAAATAGGATTTGTCGCAGTTGCAGTCGCGATACCTGCTGCAACAGCAGCTTGCGCATGAACTATTGCCGCATCCTCCCCACAGTTCAGCATATGTGCTCCAAGCCGTTTGCAGTTGCCGTACACGTAAAACTTGATTGCAGTAGCAGGAACCACGCCTGCTAGACTTGGTCCAAGACCGCGAAAGAAGCCGCGCCAGCCTTCAGTATAGTGAATAGAATTAATGATCTGGACGGTCTCGCGGAGGTGGCGTAACAAGGCACCGGGGAGATAGGTGGATGCAGGCTTGAACGGAGGATCGACCGCTTGGATGGGACGAGAGAGAAGGTGGTAGTAATCGGATTGAAGTCGCGTTCTCAAAACATCAAGTGGAGAAGTCAGAATAGCAGTGGCCAACCCTCCGCTCCTGTAGAGCACAGATTAGTGATTTCCATAGCTAAGTCAAAGTGGTTCAGACGTTCAGAGACTCACGCGCCAGCAAGCAGATGTGCCGAAGACCGCAGTGGAGGTTGCTCCGATTTGCCAGTTCTGCTTTCAGGTAGCAGTGGTATAGCCCTGAGGCCGTGAGGTGCTGAATCTTCTTGCATTGTGGTTTTCCATTCGAGCCGAGAAGAGAGGTTCCGTCACCTATTGAATTTCGGGACGTTGACTTTTCTCCCACAGAACGCTACGGAGAATCCTAAGGCCGGCCCGGTGCCAAGAATTGGTTTACTGCGCAAGCCCCTGTCGCCCTTACGCCGGCACGCAGGAATTAGCGAACAGGGATTTTTTGTAGTCTACGATTCTTGAAAGTTCGCGCGTCATAGTAATGGCCTGATCGCTACCGTATGGGCGATACTAAGCTAGCTCGCAACCAACTTTCCCATTGCGAAACATGTGCGCAGGGAATGTTTGCCCTACGAATAAGTAGAAAGAGGATGCCCGCCCTACGAATAAGTGGAAAGAGGATGCTTGCCCTACAAGAATAGGCCACAATTATTCACTCTTAGGTCCACCAAGTCCACCTGCACGCGTCCTCGTCGGGAACGTTCCTTAGAAGTTACTCCAATCAATAGCTAAATGCAGAGGCGAGAGACGTTAGCTAGTAGATCGCTATTGTTTGGCTCAACTCCCTATCTAGAGAGGCTTATCGATAAAAGCCAGGATACGAAAACCACACTATATACACAGACCTTGCGCTGGAGGCCTTGACTCCTTTTGGCGATACATTATGGCATGTGGATTGTTGCCACTAAGAATGCATTAGATCAGGATGCAGGTGAGATCGCTAGGACAGTGCGCAGATCAGATAAGCGAAACGCGGCGCTAACGTGTCTGTGCGCGTAATGCCCATGTTCGCGTAATACCCACCCCCTACCAAACTTGAGTTTTTACAACACGCAATAACTCCACTAATATAGACCTGATTCAAGCTGCAATTAAAAAAATTAAGTTGCAAGGACTAGAAGAAGGCTTCTCGTATAAAAAAATTGCTGCTAAACATAATATTAAGCGATCTACGCTACACTAAAGATACTAAGGCCTAACAAGCTTATATTAGACTAAAAAACTTAACTAGAGAAAGCTTAGCCTATAACAAGAGGATAAGCTTATACAGTATATTAAAAAGCTTACTAAGAGAGGCCTTCTACCTACAAGAGAGATAATAAGAAACTTAGCGTTATAGATAGCTTATAAGATAGTTAGTAAGAGCTAGGTAACTTACTTCCTATATTAAAACTAGAACTTAGTTATATCTAAATAGACTACTAGTATTAACTATATATAGTACTAAGCTAATTCTTATATAAAGTATAAGCTATATTTTAACTTATTATATTAGAAGATAGAAGAATATTAAATAGAGCTATAGTATAT
>JALNQK010000483.1:0-13306 GCA_028458525.1 Ophiosphaerella herpotricha
ATATAAACAGTAGTAAGAATTTAATTAATTGATTTCAGTATCTATTATCTACTCTCTAGCTACTATTAATAGCCTTTGTAATGCTCTTTGATTTACTCTCGTGCTGCAGCTCGCACGCATACTAGCCTATTAGCTATTGTCTTTAATACCCTTGCGAGCTGCCTTGCAAGTAGCCTTATAAGCTAAGTAGGTTATATATATATATATATAGGTATTACAAAAAAGCCTTTTTTGTAACGCCTATATTAACTAATATTAAGCCTATATATATTAGTGTTAATCTAACACTATAATAGTACTAGGGATTATAAAAAAGGCTTTTTTACAACAGCTATATATCTAATTTAATAGTTACTAGGGATTGCAGAAGAGGCAGGTATTTCTATACAGCCTAGGTGTATTTCTACAATACGCTAAGCCTAAATAGGATTTTTTCTAATAGTTTAAACTAAATATTATATATAAGTTGTATATTGTTAAGATCTTATAAGACGTAAACCTCCTAACTATTATTGTTAATTTGTTTTCTAAATTCCGTATACGTCCCCTATTCTACGCTTTGCGCAATCTGTCTAGAAACTCTATTATCTCCTTACTATCCGCCTAATACTATAGGCTACCTAAGTACTACGTTATACAAACAATATTATTATACCTCCTAAAAAGTGCAGTAGCTCTAGTTAAAAGCTATATAAAATAATAGACGCTAAGAAAGATAAAAAGTAACGTTAGAGTAATCTCTAGTTAGCCTATAAAAGTAGAGAGAAGAGAAAGAAAGCTAACGCTAGTAAACCTCTAGAACTAGGTATGTTATATATATATATTAGGCGATTCTAACTTATCTAATCTAGAAATTAAGTAGTATATACTACTAGAAACGCAAGGTTAAAGAGGCTAGCTGTCTACACTACCTACTACTTCCGCGTCTATGTCTTAGCTATTACTAACTATACCTATACTAATCCTACACCTACCCTATAATCCCTATATTAACCTAACCCTCGAAGACTATATATATAATACTAGTAATAATAAGTTAATATTAGGTTCTATAGCTAGGCGTCCTATATAGGTTTATAGTATCGAGCCTACTGCGTTAGATAATATATAGTTAGAGACCCTAGTGCAAGACTTTAACTAGCTACTAGCATGTACACTTATCGAGGAATAGCTACTGCTGTTCCTATACTAATACTCCTAGTACCTTAGGACGAGTTGCTAGATCTCCCCTACGACACTAACGCTGCTACCCTTTGAGCTAACAAGATACTACAACCTAAATTTATCTACTTTACCCTAAGACTACTAACTACTTAGACTCCTTTTACTCTAGATGCGCTAATTCGTAGTCGCTTTAACTAGTTAATTCCTGTAGGGACTCTAACAACAAACTTATACTCAAATCCCCCTTAATATAGTCCTATTAATATAGGTATATAGATTGTCTATATAGTATAATTTAAAGTAGATCTATTATAAAGCTTATACTCTATTTATATATACGCGTTTAGAAAAAGCCTTTTTTGCAACGCCTATAAGCTTATAAGTAGTAGGCGTGCCTACCTAAAGAACTATAGAATCTCTAAGCCTACCCCTAGCTAAACTAGCGTTACTAACTCTACGTAACACGCTGGCTTTACTAACACCTTTCCCTAGCGATAGTACCCTACAAATACTAGTAGATAATAATATTATAATATACTAGTAAGATGCTGTTAACGCTATTATTACCTTACTAGCGGGGAAATGCAAATACAACAACGTATAAGTAGGACTAGGACAAATACTTAATAATATTGTATATATAATATAGGACGTTATAGAGAGGTCTAGTATATACTACTAAAAGAAAAGCGCACCTATATTACTCTCTAAGGCTGTAGGTATATATAATAAAATATATGTTTAGCTAAACTAGCGTTTGCTCCTAACTAGCTACGGCCTAGACGCGTCTAACGTAGAAAAGCCCCTAATATTAGACTTTAACGCGTTACAAACTAAGTACTTAGATAATATACCTAATCCCTATGTCCTTGTATATAAGTTTGACGTTGATAGTGTTATATTTCTAGTAACTAGCCTAGGCGTATTCTATAAAGATGTTAAATAGTTGTTTTGTCTACTATATATCTACTCCTAACAACAAAACCCCTATATTAAATTTCCTAGGATTAACTTTACTAATAATAAATGTATACTAGTATATTCTAGTAGACCTTAGAGGTTACATATTTTCTTTAGTTATATACTATAGTACTATACAAATAAATATAGTAATTAGGTAAGCTCTATATCCTAGTATTTAGATAATTACGCTATAGCTTTATAGATAGACTATATTATAGTACTAGCGCTAGCTAATATATATAGGGATAGATTAAGATACTACTACCTAGTATTATTTAAAGAAATCTAGACAAAATTAAAAATAAAGACTAAGTTCTCTATACAAGAATACTATATAAATTAGATTAATACTAAATAAATTATACCTTATTACCTCCTTACTCTATTATAGGATACTATTCTCTCTCTAGTAGACAACGTATTAGACACTCTTCTACCTCTAGACGCGTTTGCTAAACCTAAGCTTATTGTATCTAGACATAGTATAAAACTTTCTAGTATATCTAAGGCGCTGTTTAATATTATACGCAACGCGTTTACAACTAACTTCTACTAACGCTAGTAGGAAGAATATTTAGACAAGGAGCACTTTTAGCTAGACCTAGGATCTAAACGCTATATTTAAGGGCAGATAGGCTCTACCCTACTTAGGAAATAGTAATATAACCTAGATTAGGCAACAAGGTTATTTAATTATTATAGTAAATTACTACAATTAGTAACTATTACTATATACCTATAAGTAGGTATATAAGCTAGATCTATTATAGTAAATACAAGGCCTTTAAATAACTTACGCTTAGGTAGTCTTAGATTGTGCAAGGCCTATAATATTGTTAAAGAATAATATACTTTGTAGCTAAAAGGCTCTTATCTATTTTAAGCTAAGGTCTTTAAAGCCCTTAGTTACTTTGTAGAGAATCTTAATATATAGGCTACTAAGTAGTTAGGCTAAGGTTAGTAGACTAGTAAGTTAGATCCTAAGTTGCTTTAAACACGTTTGTAGAATTTAAAGGAACGCGTTATTATACTACTAGAATAATAGGACCCTCTTTTATTTAGGGACTAACAAGAGTAGAGGATACAATACGACCTATTCTATACTCTACTAGAGAATCTAGGTGTAGATATAGATCTAGACTAGAGTAACGCTAGTAATTCTATAGTACACCTAAACTCCTAGGTCCTTGCTACTAAGTATATAAACTAATTCTAAATAGCTAAGGCTAATCGCTAGCTTGTAGTACTTAAATACGTTGCTGCAGCTGCGAAGCTGCAAAAGGGTACAAACTAGATAATACTATTAGCTAACTAAGAGCTTAATAGTCTTATAGTAATAGCTATAGCAAGGCTTATATAGTTTTCTTTAGGCTATTAAAATCTATAGCAATACCCTAGTTTGTAGCTTAGTAAGTAGTAGGTAAAAAGCTGTTTCTCTAACACATTCTAGTATAACTTACTGTAGCTAACACGTACTCTCTACTATAGACAAGGTCTTAATCTATAGTAAGCTGTAGAGTAGTATAGAATAATATAGCTCGACCCCAAGCTAGGCAATTAGGACCTCTTATATCTAAGCTTTAACGTTAGTTAATATCTAAACCTAGACGTTAATATAAATACTATCTATACTACTCTAAATATACTAAGCGCAGTACTTTAGGCTACTACTCGAGAAAGCTAGATACAAGAGTATACCTGTAAAGAGATTAACACAATTGCGGCTGTATTTAAACTAAGTAATAATAAATTTAGACACTTATATACTATCCTCTCTTAAATATATATATAGGCCTATAACATTGTATTATAAGAAGAGGTTTTTACTAGGTAGCACACCTATATTAGTAAAGCTATCTGTATTAGCGACTTTAACAAGCTTAGTAGTTAGTTAGAGGAAGTAAAAGCTAGCTTAGAAGTAATATCATTCGAGCTACTATATAGTATTCTTAGTACTAAAGGTATAAATACGTACGAATATCTATAGATAGCGTTTGTAAAGTTAAAAGGCGCATCTAAACATTTTCTATTATAAGTAGATAATAGCTAGACTAGAAGGATATCTCCTCTCTTCTAGCCTACCTATTAATAACTAAATTAGGCTAAGAATACTAACTTTATAAGGAAATATAAGGAAATTGTAGCTATACTTTGTAATATAGAGGGTTATACGCTCGCTCCTATAGAATACTATGTTGTAGTATTTAATTAAACCCTCCCTAAGGTAGCAGCGCGTTATATACAAGCTATTTTTTACTATAACTACAACAAGGCTGTTATAGTATTAAAGAGCTCTAAGTATAATTTATAGGCTGTTTAGGTAGGATAGAGGCAAGAGAGTTAATTATTAAAAACAAAATAGATATTTCTAAAATTTTCCTATATTAACGTTAAAGTATACGCTATCTATAATAGAATGCCTAGAAAAAATAAAGCTGTAGGCGAACTAGAAGGAGATAAAATCGCTAGGAGATAGGTTGTACTAACTAAATCTAATAAGCAGCTACCTAGCTGTATCCTATTACCTATAGTGCGGCTTAAATTCTATACAAATTGTCTAGACTATCTTTGTAACCTAATAGATTTCCTAGATAACGTTAAATACTAGATTAGAGAAGAGTCTAGCTGCGTAAATGCGCGCGCAAGTAGGGACTTAGGCGATGAGACAGACTAGCCCCTACAACCTAATATACCTACTAACTACAGTACGTTATTAGAGTATAACAGCGAATTTACTAGCTTTTTAGATTAGGCGTATTAGATAGGGCTAATACAATACTAGCGCCTTGTATACTATGCCTTATAAATATAAATAATAGTATAGTTAATTATAAAGACGTAATGTGCGTTACAAAAAAGCCTTTTTTGAAACGCCTATATTAAATAATATATATTTTATATATAACTACTAGGGCTTATAGTTAACTATTAAGACGTTATATACGTTATAAAAAAGCTTTTTTTAAAACGTATATAGTAGATAACGTATATTGTATATATAACTACTAGGGCTTATAGTTAACTATAAAGTTATTATATACGTTATAAAAAAGCCTTTTTCAAAACGCTTATATAAGGCTATTAACTATACCTAAATCTACTAGGATTATAATAGTTACCTTAACTTACTAAATAACTTGTACTAGCTTACTTAGATATTATATTATAGATTATACCTATGTGCGTTTTAAAAAAGGCTTTTTTGCAATATATATATAAGGATACTATACCTTGATTTAAGTATATTAACTCTATATAATTAGAGTAGATTAGAATATTAATTATAATTATATTGCGGTATAAACTTATAATAGTTAATAAATTTATTATACTACTATATAAATAAAACCTAGCTATATAGTACCTTATATATTATAGGCGTTACAAAGCTTACTAATACAAGCTATAGTAATAGCTATTAATAGATTAGCTAGACGCCTATAGTAAGCTAAGCCCTTATAGGCTAGCTAGTAGCTATATAAGGATCCTAGCTCTTAATATAGATATAAATTAATAACTATCTCCTACCTATTTCTAAGCTTAATCTCTTCTATTATAATAAGGTATATATACCTATTTAGAAAAAGCTTTTTTTATATTAAGTAGGTAGGTTGTATACTTCTATATATAGAGTAACCCTTATACCTACCTCTACTTTTACTTATACTCTCTCTCTTACCTAGTAAACGCTGTATCTTGAAAAATACCGCGTCTTAGCAAGCGCTGCGTCTTAGCAAGCGCTGTATATTAGTAAATATTTACGCAATTACGTAAACTCTCCTTTACCTTACTTTTACCTTACTTTTACCTTACTTATTATTATTACCTAGCGCTAGTTACTAGTGCTGTTTTTTTATTCAACGTATATAGAGGGTACCCTACCCCTACTCTACTACTTCTCTACTCCTCTTAACCTTTAACTTGTTAAGTTTCTGTTAGCCTTAGGCTTTTGTTAGCTAAGAGACTTAATTACTACTACAACTAATTCTAAATATACTAAGAAAAGGCTTTTTAGCAATAACTATATACTGTACCTACTTTAACTACTTGCTAGTTGTAGTTAGAAAGACGCAAACAGTTAATTATAGCTAAGTTACTACTACGTCCCTATAGGGGTACTATAGGTCTACAAGGAACTGCTACTAGTAGGCTACTTTATATCCCTTTCTTACGCGATACTATATATAGACGTTTTCTAACAGGATAGAACAAGATAGTATTATATCTAATAAAGTAGATTATATAGGCCTAGCTACTTACTTAGAGGAGTATATAGGCTATAGTAATAGGATATATAATAATAAAGACTCTAATTCTAATACTACTAGGGAAAATTCCTTATATAGTAAGTTTAGACTTATAGTACTAGTATACTTTAATAGGAACCTAGAAGTAGAGTATACTAAACCAACGTTTTCTATTACCCCTGTAGTAATTTAATCTTAGTAGAAACAGGAAAAATTTGCAAAGGCTATTAAAATAATAAAGGAAGATCTTATAGTTCTACTCTACAAGTTATCTTTAGGCAAATAGATAGAAGAGTTTTTAAGACTCTTTCTTAGTACCTAGTCTAAGAGCTAAGGGTTGGGAGTAAAGTCTCTGTACGCTAGATATAGTAGGTAGTAAGTATTGTTTTAGCGCCCTCGCCTAAGAGACAAGAAATCCTAGGATAAAAATAACTACACAGTCTATTACAGTTGCAAATGCGCAAAAGAGCTTAACTGCAAAGGTGTATTTAACTAGGTTCTATTCAAACACATAGACAAGCTTGAATAGGTACTTAGATATAGGTTGTAGTAAATAGGTTTTAGTAGCTGCAAGATAATTAATAAGCAAATTAAAAGGGGTAAAACTAATTAAATTAAATAGGAAATATTCTTTAGTGCCTAAGAGTCCTGTATTAAAGACACGATATTTAATAAGTAATCTAAGATTACTAGGGATATAACTAAAATAAACTATAGAGATACTACAAACCTACTATACAAACTAGGCGAATATTCTAATAATAAGGGACTTTCTAATAATAATAATATATATTATCTATCTTTAGTAGTAAATTCTCTACTACCTAAATCTACCTCTAATATTGGGGAATTACTAGAAGGTATAGACGTTAACGATTTAGTTAGGTTACTTAGTGCGTAAGCTAAGCCTTGTTATATCGCTCTACTAATAGGCCCTAGAGAGTATAGGAAAATACTACAAAAGTTATTAGGTAATCTTAAAAAGGACTAGAAGTAAGTTAGCTAGTTTAAGACTATAGCAGCCTACTTACTAGACTATTCTGTAAAATACTTTAGCGAGTTCAAATACGTTAAGGTAGACGAAATTTTCTAACAAATTACAGAACTAGTATCTAAGATAGTAGTATCTATTAAAGAGGCCCTACTAGACTATATTAGTGCAATTAAAGGTTAGGAACTTTTAGTAGCTAGTAAGAAAAAGAAGGGTTTAAAATTTAGCAAGTCTCTGTTAGTAACTAAGCAAAAAATAGAAATAGCCTAGAGGCTGTAGGTAGAGTAAGAAAGCAAAGCCCTACAAACCTATAACTAAAAGGCTAAACACAAGACTATATATAAGGATAAGAATGTAGACAATCTTAAATTACCTCTAATTCTGCAGGGCTATATTAACGCTAACAAGGCTATATCTATACTAACTAGTAGACCTAAATTCTAGCAAGATAATTTAAAGGATGCAATAATATACTATAGTATTACTAATCTAGAGTTCCTACGTATACTCTATTAGGATTACAAGTATACTCTAAAGTAGTAGCAAGTCCTTAGTATATACAATATTAACAACAAATTCAGGGTAGGGTTTACTAAAGGCTCTCTAATTGCTAATAAAGTAGGACTTAGTAAAACTATTACCTATACTAGTTATATATACTTAGTAAGTTATACTATAGGTTATAAAAAAGCCTTTTTTATAATAACTATACTTATATAGCTTATAAAAAAGCCTTTTTTATAAGTTGTATAGCTATTATAAAAAAGCCTTTTTTATAATAACTATACTTATATAGCTTATAAAAAAGGCTTTTTTGTAATAACTATATATATAGAGCTTACAAAAAAGGCTTTTTTATAATAACTATATATATACAACTTATAAAAAAGGCTTTTTTGTAAGCTATATATATACGTATTAATTAGGGGTTTTAAACTAGAGGGCTAACTAGTATATAGAATTCTCTAACTTGTAAACGCAAGTATAAGACGCTATCTAACAAAGAAAAGAGTTAATTCTATACTCCTAATATAATTATTACCTTACCTTTACTAGTAGCTAAGATAGTAGAATAGGTTAAGGGTTTTGTATCCTCTTACACTAATATAGTTATTGTCTACGCAAACTCGGGTATACTAGACAGTTACAAGGGAATACGTATCTAGGGTATAGTTGAGGTTAGTAATAAACTCTGTAATAGATCTAGGAAAGAGAATTTAAGGACTATTATTATAATACCCTACAATACCTTAGCTTCTTAGAATAGACCTAGTGCTATGCGCGCTTATATAAAGGCAAAGGGGGTAAATATTCTATAATACTTAATATATCTTCTAAAGTGTTACTTAGGATAGCATAAATATAAGTTTTTTAATATTAATATAATGTATCTAGATAAGCCTTAGGTAGGGCTTTGCAACAACAATACCTATTAATAAGTTATTAAGTAGTTCTTAGGTTGCAAGATTTTGTTTAGTAGGAGTCCTACTACTAAGGGTCTACAAGACTATTATTTGCTGCTAGGTATTATTTTGTATCCTAAGCTAAAAGAAGAGGCTATAGGTTATTTTAAATAGCTAGGGTATGTAATTACCTATCCTAGTAGAGAAACCTTTAAGACTAGGAGTAACTTGTTCTCTCTCCTAGAGGACTATCTAGCACGAAAGTATTACTATACGCGCAGGTACTTCTAAGCCTATATTGTATTACCAATCTATTCTACTAAAATAGGAGTGTAATAAGATAAAGAGAGCTTTAAGTAGGCTATAAGGGCTAGAGATATACTTAAGAACTAGATCTTACAATGTAATTACGACTTGTCTTGTCTAATTAGTAACCCTAACAACGCTATCGCGTAAGATATAGTAGACCTAGTCTACTTGAATATAGAACTAATATTTTCACCTATTAGCTAACGCGAATACAAGAGTAAGTATAAGTAGTAGTCTAAGAGACTTATAGTAAAGATAGATAATAAAGACGGCTTTAAACTAAATCTACGTACTAATTACTCTATAGATGTGTAGAGTTTCTTTCTACCTTTTGCTTATCTCTACTTTCCTAACCCTAACTACGTTGGAGTTAAGGATAGTACTTCTACTAGCTAGAACGTAAAATCTAACAAGTTTAATAATAAAGACTTCTACTCTTGGTTTTGTAAGAGTAGCTATATATTTAAGAAATAGATACTAGCAATTAGACCTAATTTAGAGCGAACTTAATAGTTACTATCTTAGATTATTAGTAGCAATACGTATAAGTAATTGTTAGAGCCTAAGCCTTTTAGCTATTACAACACTGTTAATATTTTAGATCTTTGTAGAGTCTCTAATATAGAGATCTATAACCTCTTTCTACGCTACTCTCCTAAGCTATACATAATACTAGTACTATTAATAAAGTATATTCTTCTCTAGGATAAAAAAATTATTGTATAGTTCAAGTAGCTAATTATACTTAAATACGTACACGAGTTTCTTATATCAATCTTCTTAGAAGAATAACTAGATACTATAGTTTTGTTAATAAAGGCCGAGAAACGCACTAGAACGCAAAATAGATTTAATACCAAAGGATCGCTAGTTTAGATACTACTAGCCTCTACTACTATTACTAGTGTTAGTATAAACTTCTAGGCTAACTATTGTATATTAATTTTATTTAAGGTACTTAACACCCTAGATTTAGAGACTTAGGTAATCGGCCGAACCTATTGTCTTAGTTTAATCAACTAGTACACAGTATATTCGCTTGTTATCGCAAATACTATAGATAAACGCCTTATAAGGTAAGTACTAGTCTAGTATATACTAGTTGCTAAAAAGCCTTTTTTGTAACAACTATATATATAGGCAACCCTTAAATATAGTTGTATTACTCTATTGTTCTATATATACTAACTAGTTGTAGTAGTATTATTAATAAGGCAGTTTGTCTTAGGGCTGTAAATATAAGGAGTACTCTACCTAACTAGGACACTAGTACTATTAATAAGGAGGAGAAGAAGTTAATAAATATAGATTATAAATACAAGGACGATGCACTAGGTAGCTATTTTGTAAGCTACCTACCTAAGAACAAGGGCGATTTGTTCTATATCTATACCTTTAATAGCGCCTAGGTTATAAAGCAAATAATTAATAGTAGTAAAATTAATAAAGATAATATTGTTACGTTATTTCTTTAACTACAACATGCTCTATCTACGTTAATAAGTCGTGCGCGATTATATCTACTCTACTAATATAGAGGGTATAGATTAATAGTAACTACAAACTTGAAATAGCTATATATATAAGAGAAGGATGCGCGCTACGCATATAGAGTTGAAAAGTTACTACAGCCTAGTAAGAAGCTTAAAATCTAGCGCGTAGACCTAATTATAGTAGACAAATATAGCTATCCTATATTAACCTCTGTTTACTTCTAGGATAAGCTAGATAATATCTAGCGCAGGGAGTACTAGGACGTAGTACGCAGTAATAGTATAAGGCTAGAAGTACTAAAGATAACAGAAAGTTATTGCAAGGTAAGGTAGGCTAAGTTGTACACTGCACGGGAGCTTAAGCAACAGGCTAGCAACAGCAAAGGAGGCGCTCCCCCTAAGCGCAATAGCGAGCCTAAACCTAGAGACACGAATAAAGGCGCCTAACTAAAGCGTAATTACAAGCCTAAACCCTAATATATAAATAAAGGTGTTTAACTAAAGTATAATTATAAGTCTAACTCTAGAGATACAAATAAAGGTATCTAACTAAAGCGTAATTGTAAGTCTAACTCTAGAGACACGAATAAAGGCGTCTAACTAAAGCGCCCTAGGTACGGCCTAACTATTATTAACTCTAATAACAAAGAACTTAGTAGTCTAAGTAGTAAAATCTCCTCTAATAGTTAGAGTATAGTTAATAGCGCGTATAGTAATATAGTTATTTTACCTCTTTATATAGTAATAGGCGAATATAGAGCTCTTAGTCCTAGGATATACTTAATACAAGATAATACAAGGGGTAACTAAACTCTAGATAGTATAAGGTAGTCTACTATATACAATACAATTATATATCTATATTCTAGTTACTACTAATAATATAAGTATAAATAGTTGTATTCCCCTACTAAATAGACTTTGTTTATTAGGATTAGTATTAATCCTAACCTATAATACGTAATTATATATATTAGATTTTAATAGTTTTAATAGAGGTTATAAAAAAGGCTTTTTTATAATAACTATAGAGCCTACTTAATTATATTAGCTTAATTAGTATTGTATTGTATATAGTTTATAGGTTATTAACGTATATATACTAGAGGTTACAAAAAAGCCTTTTTTGCAACGCCTATATAAGGCTATCTACTATACCTAAATCTAGATTATCTGTATCTAGATAAATTGTTTATATTAGTAGTAGGATTAAGGCTATCTAGTAATTGCAACTTGTAGATACCTAGTTTTCTCTAACCTGTTGCAACTCGCAGATACTTAGCTTTCCCCAGCCTGCCGCAACCTACAAATACTTAGTTTTCCCCAGCCTATTACAACTTATAAATACCTAGTTTTCTCTAGCCTATTATAACTTATAGATACCTAGTTTTCTCTAGCTTATTGCAACTCGTAGATACCTAGTTTTCTCTAGCCCGTTGCAACTCGTAGATACCTAGTTTTCTCTAGCCTATTGCAACTCGCAGATACCTAGTTTTCTCTAGCTTGTTGCAACTTATAAATACCTAGTTTTCTCTAGCCTATTATAACTTATAAATACCTAGTTTTCTCTAGCCTGTTATAACTTGTAAATACCTAGTTTTCTCTAGCCTATTACAACTTGTAGATACCTAGTTTTCTCTAGCTTATTACAACTTATAGATACTTAGCTTTCCTTAGCTTATTACAACTTATAGATACTTAGTTTTCTCTAACTTGTTACAACTTATAGATACTTAGTTTTCTCTAACCTATTACAACTTATAGATACTTAGTTACCCCTAATCTATTACAATTAGGCTATTATTACTTACTATATAGTAGCTAGGTACTATACCTACGTCTGCCTAAACTATATTGAGCTAATAACTAAATTATAAGATACAAATAAATAGGAGAGGATTAAAGTAATATTACTCGATTTAGCTTATAAGCTAGTAGTTGTTTAATACAACTAGCTAATATATAGCTCTAGTATAAACCCTATAAAAAGCTATAAACCTAGACCTAGGCTAACTCCTATTATTATTGCAAAAGCGAAAAGACTTATAAAGAAACTACGCTATAAAGAGGGAAACTCTAAAGTAAAGTATGCCTAAAGCTCCTATAATAGGCTCCTACTAGGCTTAGCTATCTTTTTAGGTAGTAAGTCTAAAAGATAGGTTAGTGTATAAGATAGGAGGATACAATATAGAAAACGTACTATAGTAAATACTTAGTAGAATACTATAGGCAATAGTAACGTGCTAGAGTAGCCTATTTAACTCCGTGTCGTTGCGGATAGTAAGCTAAAGATAACAGGAGATAATACGCATCTTCTTGTTGCTATAGGTAGCGTTACTAGCTAACTTAAGGATTTCTACTGCAAGGTACTTAAGGACGGCAGCTAGGTAGATAGGAGTATAGGAATTGATACGCCTAGCGTAGTTACCCTTGCAGAGAAGACGATAGACACGACTAACTAGGAAAGTAAGACTAGCCCTAGATAAATAACTAAGGGGGCGTTAGTAATTACTTAGGGCTGCGAATAGGGAGATACTTACGATTAGGTACTAGACTTAGTGCCTCTAGCTATTTTAAAAGAGTTAGGTAGGTTAGGGAGTTTAGGTAGTTAGGTTAAGTAGAGCTTGTAGTGCGATATATAGGCGTAGAGTGTCGAGATAATAGATTACTTATTAATATAGGGCGTAGAGAAGTTTTATATAATTATTATAGCTATTACTAAAAAGGCTTTTTTAT
>JALNQK010000484.1:0-13270 GCA_028458525.1 Ophiosphaerella herpotricha
TTAGAGAGAAAAGTATAATATAAAAAATACTCCTAGTATATATATTACTATACTAAATTAATTTTTCTAAGAATTCTAAGTAACTAAATTTTTATATATTTTTAATAAATTTAAAAAAAATCTTCTTTAATTCTTTAGATTACCTTTAGAAATATTAAATATTAAAGAAGTATTTTAAAATATCTTATAGTTATAAAAATATAATACTCTAAAGTTATTAGTTTTCTTTAATTTTCTTAGTAAAAGTAGCTTATTATATATACTAGCTTATTACACGTATAGATATATTAAACTCCTTTCTTACTCTTAGTATTCTTTACTCTTACTATAACTCCTATTAATATATTAACGCGTTACGCGTTATAGCTTAGTAAGCCTTACTACTTTCTTTCCTTAACTAATATATCTTACTACTCTCTAAGCTACTCTACTCTCTAGGCTACTTTACTAAAATAAGTAGAGCTATAGAACCTATATATAATATACTTGTAGTAGATTTAGAATTTTCTTCTATATCTTTTTAGTATATATAAGTATTATACCCTATCTTATTATAGTTCTTATAATACTATTAACTTAGTTAAGCCTATTAAGCTTACTTATTACTACTACTACTATAAGTCTTCTTTACTTTCTAGGTCTTACTAGATACTTCTATAGCTACGTACAATACTCTAGTACTATACTCTAATATACTACTATACTAAATCTACTTCTATTTATATATTTTATACTTTATTATCTTTACTAATTACTTTTTAAGCTCTATAATCTAAGAGCTTATAAGAGTATTTTAATATAGTATAAGTTTAGCTCCTTTAATAAGCTATAAGAACTCTTACTAGGCTAATTCTAGTAATTATATAAAAGAGCTACTTATAAGCTTTAACTAAGAGCTAAATTTATATATATTACTTAGAGTCTTTAACTACTATAGTATCTCTAGTAGTAGAGGTCTTAGTAGAGTATATAGCTAAACTTTAAAGTAATTAAAGACTTTCTATATATTACTAGAAACTAATTATTAAGTAGATACCTAGGTACTATTAGATAACTTACTAGTAGTACGTATTTTAGTTAGTAGGAGTATAATAATTATAGGTATAGGTTAGGAGTAAATATTAATAGAGCTTAAAGTATAATAATAATTCTAAATAATAGATATTAAGAATATATTACTCTAGGTTAAAGACTAGGATTAATAATAGTATCTTAATAAGAAATCTCTACTAGTATATATACTTTATTACTTTATACTTTATACTTACTAAGAACTATAAAGTACTAAGTTAACTTTATACTTTATATTTACTAAAACTTATAAAGTACTAAGTTAAACTTATATATTTAAATTATACTCTATATTACTATCTTACTATAGCCTATTAAAGTTATAGTATATAGTATTATTATATATAAGTAACTTAGGTTCTATTAGTTTAAATTCCTATATAAGGTTTTAATCTATAATACTAATCTAGATACCTTAAAGGCTTTTTTATAATTCTTATATATAAATATATTAAAAAATATATCTTTAAAGGTTAGAAAGAAGCTTTCTTTATTAATATAGTAGATATATTAGTATACTAAGTCTTATATATACTAAGAGTACTTAAGCTTTAATAGTAAGAAGTAGATAATATTAAGAAGCTAGAGGATATATAATAAATTAGCTAGTATATAGAGTATTAGAATTATATTTTTAAAGTAGTAGTTCTTAAAATCTTAATTTAAGTAAGTAGTATAACTCTACCTAATATACCTTTATATATATATTAAAGTACTTTAACTACTAAAGACTAAGTATATTATTTATCTATCTATTTTTAGAGATAGAGATCTTCTAATTACATAGTATATCTATTTCCTTATACTAAGTAGAGATATAGATATACTCTTTATAGATAATAAATAGTAGAGTTATATAGCTAGTAGTATAAATACTTATAATAGCTATAACTTACTTATAATTACTTAGCTAAATAAGATTAAGCCTTATATACTTCTCTAAGCCTATAATAACTTTTATTAACTTAATTATTTCTATCTAAAAGCTAGTCTTATTAAAGTTATAGATATTATCTAGATTAATACTATTATTAGATGTAAAGCTACTAGAAGTACTAGTACGTAAGATCGAGATAGTAATTAATTAGGCGCGTACGCGTATATATACTATTAGCTAAGCAAGCTTTATAAATAACTCCTCTAAACTTAGCTAAGAAGAAAAGAAAAAGATAAGAAAATAGGTACTAATTAAGGAAGAAGAGTAATTAACTTAACTTACGCTATTAATTAATTATTTTTATTATACCTATTAATTATAGTCTTGTACTACTATTAGTAAACTATATACAACCTTTAAAGCCCCTTTAAATCTAACAATTAAGAGTTTTACTACCTTAACTAAAATAAGTAATTAATATATTAACTAATACAAGTAATTACTATCTTAACTAAACAAAGTAGAGTAGTACCGCAATAGTCTTACTACGTTAACTAAATTAAGCTAATTGAATTAATTAATATAATATAGTATCTACGTTACAATATAATCTAATAGTAATACTAAGGAGTAATACTAACTATATAGCCTAGATTACTTAGCTATAATCTAGATATATAGTATATAACGTTTAGAATAAGATTAACCTAGATATAATTACTCTACTAATCTAGAGACTAGTAGTACTACAAGTTCTAGTAATTACTAACTATACTCTAGCTACTAATATTAAGACTCTAACGAGATACTCTAAACTCTTAGCTATAGGCCTTAAGGTATTTAAAGATAATATTAAATACTACAAGATACTAGCTAAGTAATACTAAAGTAATTAGTACAAGTATAAAAAGAAGTAGTTAAGCTTCTAGTATATTATTACGTTTATCTAATCCTTAGTCTTACTATATCTACTATATACGTACTACGTACTAGATTAGCTACTATACTAGTAGCTATTAAACCTAAAGTAGACTATTAGTATAGACAAGTATATTAAATAAGAGTAAGCTTATATTAGATACCTTAACTTACTTAAGCCTATAAGAAGCGCAGCAAATTAAACTACTTAGCTAGCTAGGTATAACTATACTACTACTAAGGCTAAAATATATTAAGTAGTAGAGCTATTATAAATTAACGTAATAACTTAAGACTTCCTAGTAGCTATTAAAAATATAGTACTAATCTAGTCTATAACTTTTTAAGATAATAGAAAATTTTTACTTTATATAAGCTAGAGAAAGATAATAAAATACTACTAAGAGTATATAATAGTAAATTACTTTCTTAGATTAAGGAAATATAAGGCTACTTTTGTAGTTAATAATACCTTATCTCCTCTTACTACTAGTAGTATAACTACCTAAGGTAGTACTAGAGATACCTATACTATAGACAGCGTACTACTTAGAATCTAGGGTAAACCCTGTAATTAACGTATACTAGACTATCTAGCTAATCCCTAGACTTAATCTAAGTTAAGCTTAACCTAGAGTAGACTCTGTAATTAATATATACGTAGTAGTAATACTAGCGTCTATTAATTAAGTAGTTAATAAGTAGTAGATAGAGTATAATACTCTATATATAGTAGATATTACTAACTTAGAGATTACTACTATATTAATCTAAACAAAGTACTAGAGTAGTAGAACCTAAATAAGACTCTAAAGGAGCTTATTAAGTATAAGTATAAGTATAATATAATATTTAAAGAGCTAATAAGAGGATAGTTAAAACCTTATATAAAGTAGTTCTAGACTCTAGTACCTAATATCTAAGAAGAGTAACTAGATAGCTAGAGAATCTCTAAAGCTATAATAGCTATAATAAATAACTATATTAAATACCTACTATATAACTTATTTATACTTAACTCTAGTATAACCTATTATATTACAAATAACCTAAGTTATATATATAACTTTTACTAGCTAACTTAAGATAACTATATATAGGTAGGTAATATAAAGATATAGGTTAAAGGCTAGAGCTTACTTAATCTATTACTAAAGTATTAATCTAGAGTTAAGAAGCTAGCTTTATATAATATAGCTATCTACCTAGATATATATTATAACCTAGTCTTATTTTAACTACTCTAGTAGAAAGGAATCTAGTAAGATACCTAAGTAGAGCCTATAACTCTTAATAAGCTAGATAGAATAACTATTAGTAGCTTTATAGAGATCTATAGGTAATAGGTACTTAAGTACTATCTAGTCTATAATATATTGTATTACGCCTATAAGTATATATTATAAACTAATAAGAGCCTACGTAAGGTATTAGTAGTACTCTAGTACAAGAGACTTAGTTATCTAAGACTAGTAGTAATTAAGTACCTTATCTAGTAAGCTTAAGGGGTACAAGTTAAAGAAGTAACTACTATTAAATATAATACTTGTAGTAGAGCTAAAATTAGATAATAAATTAGCTAAGTACTACAAGTTAGCTATAATAGCCTAGGAGAGCGAATTGTAATTAACTTCTACGCGTATAAGGTCTAAAGTATTAGTAAGGAAAAGAGCTAGATACTAGCTACTAACTAGTACTCTAGACTCTAGTAGGACTACTACTTTACTAATAATAGACTAGCTAGGTCTATTATTAAAATACTCTTAAACCTTATACTTTTCTTAAAGAATTAATTTAGTATTATAGTTAAAGTTATTAAGGCTAACAACAAAGTTATAATAGTTAAACCTAATATCTATTATTAGCTAACCTTATAAGGTATTATAGTTAAACTATCTACCTTAGATACTTAAACTTAAAATAGAGGAGCTAAGTATACTAGAAGAATTAATAAGGAGAAATTATATATAATATAGCTAGATACTAACTTACTATAAGAGCTTTAGCTAGAAGTTATATAAGCTAGAGTCTACTTATATAATTATACTTTAAGCTACTTAAATAATTAGAGAATACTATATAAGACCTTCTATATAGAAGTAGCTTGTAATAGAGCTATTACGTTATTACTACAAAAGCCTAACTTAGCTTACTTTAAAGTATATAGGTACAAAGTATTTGCAATAACTAATAATACCTATTGTAGTAAGTTATACCTACAATAATTAGACTTAAAGGCTTAGATTAGCTATCTTATAAGCTACTAGTTATTAAATATCTATTGTATATAGATACTATTATTAGTAAAGGTTATAAGTATATAAGAAGTTATCTTTAATAAGTATATAATCTTTAATAGTAAAACTAAAAACTTAATAGATAACCTTATATATTAAACCCTAGAAGAGATTATAACTTATATACGTACTATTAAGCTACCTACGCTAACCTATTAGCTTAAAACTAAGTTATTCTACAAGGATAATATAGAATTAGATATATTAACTTAATTAGATAAAGTTAACCTACCTAGATACTATTAAGGTAAGAAGATTACTAACTACTACCTAACTCTACTAGCGTTACTACTACTAGCAGTACTACTAGCTTAGCTAATAGCTAGTACGCTCGAGCCTATAATAAATAACTATAATAACCCTAGTATATCTAAAACTATACTATAGGTAGTAGCTTTTATAGCTAGAACTTAAGTAGGTAATATTAGAGAATATAGAAGAGAAGTAATAGATAAAGCTCTATCTAAGTTAGCTCTAATCTCTACTAATATACTAAACTAATCTAGATAGCTATCTAATAGGTAAGCTATTTAGAGAAGCTAAACAAGTCTATCTAGGTAGCTATTAATAGATAAAAATATAGACTAAAGTACTAGCTAAACCTATTAAACTATTTAGCTAGTAGATACTTTATTATATATAGGTATATATATATAAACTTAATAAGGAGTATAACTTTATTAAGAATAAAGCTTAACTTGTTATCTATAGAGACTAGTAATAAAATATTATATCTTAAGATACCTACGTAGCTATACTAGCTAGCCGCTCTTTTTAGATACTAATAGCTATTACAGCTAAATATAACCTTAAACTAAAATAGTTTAACGTTATAAATACTTTTATCTATACTATAATTAATAGAGAGAGATATATAAGAATACTAAAGGGCTACTAGAAAGCTAGTATAATCCTTTAAGTCTAGAAAGTATTATATAAGCTTAGACTATTACTATTACTATAGTAAAAAGAGTTTATATCTTTACTTAATACTATTAGTTTTAAAATAGTACTATACAAGCTATACTACTTAATTAAAGATAGTATTATTATCTTCTTCTATATAGATAATATTATTATAGCTTACTATATATAGAAGAGTATAGAAGTAGAGTAAGTAACTAAGCTTCTTAAAGATAAATATACTATTACTAGTAGAGTAAACCTATAGTAGTTCCTAGGAGTAGAGATTATATAAAAAAGAGAGTAGTATCTTATCTAGCTATTATAAGTAGTATATACTAATAAAATAAGCTAGCTTATAAATAAGTAAGATACTTGTTATAATACTCTAATAGTAGCTATTAAGCTTAAGTTAAATAAGAGTACTATAACTCTATCTAGAATTAATAAGTACTAGTATAAAATTAGCTCTCTACTATTTATAGCTATAACTACTTATCTAGATATAGCTTTTACAACGTTATAACTAGTACAATTCCTCTCTAATCTAAGTATAGAGTACTAAAATACTACTAACTAAGTACTTATATATCTATTAGCTACAAGATAGAGAGCCCTATAGCTTATTAGAAGAGACTTACTTTAAGTAGCTAGTAATATATTATTTACTAATAATATAATAGATAGGAGAAGCTCCGAAGAATATATAATCAAGCTCTTTAATAGGCTAGTTATATTAAAAGTAAATAAGTAAGATACTATTATAACTTTAATAACTAAAGCTAAACTTCTAGCTCTATTACAAGTAGCTAAAGAAGTAGTATTTACGTTAAGACTACTTAATAAGCTACAAATTAAGCTACCTATACGCTGTATTACTATCTAGTATAATAATACTTAAATAATCTAGCTTGTAACTAAAGAGCTAGCTAAGCTATAGACTAAACTATAATATATAGATATCTATAACTACTAGCTAAGATAGGAAGTATTAGCTAGTTAAATTTAAGTTAAATATACTCTATTAACTAAGATAATAGCTAATAGCTTTACAAAGGTCCTACTATATAATAAATAAGAGTACTTCTTTACTTAGCTTAGATTAGTATAAATATAGGAGTATTAGGTAACGTACAAGGTACCTATTAATAAAATTCAAGCTTAACTTAATAATATATATCTTAGCCTAGCTTAATATAGGTCTTAAGCTAAAGGAGTATATTAGATATAATACTACTAGTAGTACTAGTATATAAAATCGAGATAGTAATTAATTAGGTATATATATATATATATATTTACTATTAGCTAAGTAAGCTTTATAAATAACTCTTCTAAACTTAGTAAGTAGAAAAGAAAAAGATAAGAAAATAGGTACTAATTAAAGAAGAAGAGTAATTAACTTAACTTATATAATTAATTAATTATTTTTATTATACCTATTAATTATAGTCTTGTACTACTCTTAGTAAACTATATATAATCTTCGAAGCCTCTTTAAATCTAATAACTATATATTACTATTATATCCTATATAAGCTTAAACTATATCCTAATAACTACTAGATCTTTTTTAAGTATTTTCTAGTAATCCTTTACTTAATTAAAGGCTATCTTAAGCTCTTCTATATATACTATAAAGTATAAAGGTAAGTTCTTTCTAACTAGCTCTTTACTATATACTACTAATAATTTATTAGCTATATCTACTACTTTATATAGCTAAGAAGTATATCTTTTTAAATTAAAGTTAAGAATATATTATATAATAGTTTCCTCTTCTATTATAGTATATTTATAGTAGTTTAGTTAAGTAGTACTATAATAAGGCTATAAAATACTTTAGATATATTATAGTTTTAGTCTAAGAGTAGAGCTAGTATACTCTAGTATATAGTTAGTATACTATTAATATAAAGCTAGTCTACTATACTAGTATATAAGAGGCTCTATACTTATATATAGAGTTAAGTAAGTATAATTTACTTTTTTAAGAAATTTACTTAAATTACTATTATCTCTTTACTATCTTCTATAGCTTATAGTAAGTACTATTATCTTCTAGCTACTTTTAATAAGCGTATTAATAAGTAATTCTATAAAGCTAGTTAGAGAGCTACTAATATTATATATTTAAAGCTATAGTAGTACTTTATAAAGTTTAAAATTAGTTTAAAGTATAGGCCTAAAGTTTAAGTTTAATTCTACTTTCTTAAAAAGTTAATTTATTACTTTATTAAGGCTATATTATTATTTATATATAATATTTTTAATTCTAAAAAAAGTAGCTAGCTTAGTAGTAGAATATATTATATAAATTTTATAGTATATAACCTAATACTTATAAAGTAGTTATATTAAAACTAAAATACTATTATAAATACTATTTTAATTTATATTATCTTATAATACTAAGAATAATATATATTAAAGATTTCTCTATTCTTATTTTATATATAATAAAATACTTTAGAATTTAAATTAAAGTTTTTTATTATAATTAAGCCTAATATATATTTATATTACTAACTAGAAAATTAATAAAAATATTATATAATTACTCTAGAATAAACTTAATACTAACTATATATTAATTTTATAGTTATATTTTAGATAGAATAAAATTTATATTATATAATTAGTACTTATTAATAGATTATATTATAAAATACTTTAAAATATTAAAAAAATAAAATTATTAGTTTTCTAATTAGTATAACTATAGAAATTCTAAAATATATTCTATAAAATTTTTATTATATATACTTTATATTACTACCTATAATATAAAATAGTTATATTAATTATTTTTATTATTAAGATTATATTATAGAGATTAAAGCTAGTTTTAAATAAATTATAATTTACTACTAAATAACTTTTATAATAGTAGATTTAGTTATATAATTTTTAGGTTTATTTAAAGGTATAATAAGAAGCTTTAATTAGAAATAAAAATTATTCTTTTAAACTTAGTATTAAAAAAGTTATTATCTTTTTAAAAAGTAAATTCTTTATAAACTAAGTAGTTATTTTAAAGCCTTAATTATATTATTAATATAGTATATTATAAATAAATTTTATTATAAAAATATAATATAACTCTTAGTAGTACTTTATATTAAAAAGTTTTTTAAAATATTAAATATTAGTAAAGCTATATAAGGAGAGAGTTATAAGAAGCTATTAGTAGACTTAGTAGCTCTACTTAAAACTACTTACTCTAGCTATAACCTTAGCCTCTAAGTAAAAACTATATTATCTAAATTACTTATAAGCTTCTATTTACTCCTATACTATAAAATCTTATAATAATAGCTATTATATATAGCTTTATAGCCTTATCTTTAAGATTATAATTTAGTAAGAGTAGAGTATTATATAAACTAGGGTATTACGCGTATAGATATATTATAAGTTAATAATATAAGTTACTTCGAGTTAATAATATAAGATACTACAAGTTAACTATAAAGTAATAATATATATTTATTATAGCTATTTATTATAGTATATAGTTAAACTACAAGTTAACTATAAGTTAATAATATAAGCTAACTACAAGCTAATAATATATATAGATAATAACTAATAAGAGATAATATCGAGGTATAATATAAACTATCTTAGTAATAATAAGCTAGATATATTAGTAAACCTAATATCTATAAGGCTCTATAAGGATAAAGCTTTCTTAAAAGTAAGATAATTTAATAATAGGTTATATTACTACAATCTAGATAGACTTCTACAATAGTATAGCTTACTACCTAGTACTTACTCCTACCTAAATCCTACTTTCTACTATCTTAGCCTAAAAAGAGATAAGGTTATTATAGGCTCTATAGTAGTTATTATTACAAGATTTTTTAGAGTAGTAATCTTAGAAGCTATAAGTATATATTATATAATTTACTTATAGTTTAAAGTATTCTAGGAAGTTAATATTATAGCTATAAGTTAACCTTAGTAGTACTAGTATACTACTACCTACTACCTCTTTAGTAGTATTAAGTTAATTATATATAACTCTAGTAACTTAAGAGCCTTTATAAGCTTTTTAAGTTACTTTTTTAGCTATCTTAGTATTATTCTAGAGTTATCTTTTAGCTTTATATATAAGTTAAGCCTTTATATACTTATAAGCTTTTTAAGCTATTATAGTATTATAAGTAGCCTTAGCTACTACGTAATTTTAGTAGTACTCTTCTATTAATATAGCCTTATTAGCTTTCTATTACTTTCTAGCCTTAATATCCTTTACTTTTTAGAGTTATAGCTTAGCTGTATTAGCTTACTTTTAAGCCTCGCGCTTACGCGTATCTCTTACCTTACCTAGTAACTAAAATACTACTCCTCTATTATATTTAGTAGGTACTTTAAGTACTAGAAGCTTACCTTACTAGTAGTACCTTTTCTTATTAGCTAGAATACTATATAGGCCTTTAACTTTATATTTAAGTAGAGAGTTTTATATAGAAATCTTATAAATTGTATAGTTAAGTTACTAAGTATTTTTATTATAGATATTATTAAAAAAAGTCTTTAGGATTACGTATATCTTACGCTAGTTACTTATACTAAGTACTAATGTTAATAAGTAAGCTAATAAGCTTAAAGATAGCTAGCTCTAGCTTTCTACTTTAAATTATTTAAGTATAATATTAGGCTTAAATAGAGTTATTCTAGTAGTCCTAAAGGCTTTTAGTATTATTACTTACTTAAATATAGTACTCTAGGTAGTATAAAATAACTTATAGAAATCTCTCTTTATAATATTTGTAAGCTCTTAGTACGCTTCTATATACTAAGTAAGCTACGTACTATAAGCTAATAATAGAGGCTTAAATATAATAACGTTAAGTAGCTAGAGTATATAGGTTAAGTAAAGTAGATATATAGCTAAGAGTATACTATAAGTATTATAGTACTTAATAAACTCTATTATTATATAAAATCTATAGCTATCTAAGATAAGTAACTAATACGCGTAATAAGCTTTCTTATAAGTCTTACTATTAAATACCTATTTAAGCTACTATACGCCTAAACTATTATTTATCTAGCTAGTTAGTAAGCTTATAAAGAAAGCTTTGTATATAGATAGGTTAAAATCTTAAAGCTAGGTATCCTAAATATTACTAGAAGAGGTAGTATATATAAGAGCTAGTATTAGCGTAGTCCTATTAGTATATATATATACTAGTATTATTACTTACTTTCTATTACTACTCTATAGAAAGTATCTTATCTTCTTATAGTTATAGAGCTAGTATAAGAAGACTTATTTTATCTTTATAAAGTATCTAAGTAAGAAGCCCTTCTTATCTATATTATACGTATACTATACCTTAATAGAGTATTTATTAATTTTATACTATAAGAGCTTAAAGTAGAGTATATATTTATATATAGAGTTAGTGTTTTTATATATAGTATAAGGTACCCTCCTATATAGGTTAATATAAAGGTAGTAATATATTAGTATATATAACTATATATAGAAGGTTTAGGATATAATACCTAAATTTATAAGTAGAATACTATAAAGCTAAGTTATTTTATCTTAAACTAGCTATATTAACTTATTATTAATAATACCTACAAGAAATAAGTAAAAATCTAGACCTTAGTAGAGCTTAGTTAGAAGCCTCTAGCTATTACTTAGAAGCTTAGTATAGCTTAATTAACTATATCCTATTGTATTACTACGCTAGAGACCCCTAAGAAGCCTTAAGGTAGACCTCTTCTTATTACTATACTCTTTTAATAGCTTCTTGTACGCTATACTACTAAGAATACTAAGTAGAGATAGAAGTCCTACGAGTAGATTACTTATAAGCTAGGAATTAACGTCTACTAGTACTTACTAATTAAGATATTTAAGAAAGAACTATACTATTACTATAAAGTAATAGAGAAGCCTCTTTTAATACTAGAGTAGATATATATTTACCTTCTTTAGGTATAAGATTATATATTTTAGATAGAAGAGTAGTAGGATACTATTTCTTAGAGTAATAAGATGTCTACTTAGGTAAGATATAGTAGTTAGGTCTACGTTACTTAACTAGTAGAGGAGAAGTACCTTCCTACCTATTGCGTTCCTAAATTTAAAAAGTACTTAGCCTAGATAGTCTAGTTAATTATATCTCCTATAGTAAAAGGCCCTCTTGTCTTTATTAAGAAGTACTAGAATAAGAAGTATACGTTAGATTTAAATAGGTATATCAATTATATACTACCTTATATAGTAGCTTACCTTAATATATCTAGATAAGAGAGTATTTTAATAGAAGATAATAGCTTAATTTATAACTTAAAAGCTACGTAGGCTGTAAAGAGAGCTCTTAGAATTACGCAAATGCAATAGCCTGCAAATTTACTAGACCTTAACCCTATTAAGAATATCTAGAGGTTAATTAAGTACAGACTCTAGAAGCGTTGCCTAACTACTTTAGAGTAGACTTACTAGTTCCTTTAAGAAGAGTAGGAAAATCTAACTGTTAAGGACTACTAGAAGTATATCAAATTAATAAAAGAGCGCTACTAGGCAGTTATTTTTACTAGCAGCGGGCATACAAAGTAGTAACTTGCTTAGCCTACTTATATAGATAAATTACAGAGTATAAGTACTAATATAGCTACTACCTCGCGTTAGTCTGTTTATAATGCCCCCTTGTATTAAGTCTAGAAGCCTAGTGTATAACGAGCTTGTTAGTGTACTATATAATAAAGTAATTAACCTAGTTCTTTCTAGCTTGTTTTTAAGCTAGTTCTAATACAAAATTTCGTATTATCTCTTGTAAAGGTAGTAGCTCTCTTGCGCAAAGCTTATTACAATATAGTATAAGCTTATCCTCTTGTTGTAGGTTAAGTAATTGCTTATTAATTGTCTTAACGTGTCTGTGCGCGTAATGCCTATGTTCGCGTAATACCTACCCCCTACTAAAGTCGCGATCTCAAAGATAAGGCTGTAGAGCTACACACAATAGCTATTATTATAAGATTTTGTAGTAGAGTAGTAACTAGAGGCTTACAAGTAATTTAGAATTTCTAAATTTTACTAGTAGGTTAACGTTGTAGCTAGAGCAAGTAGTTTTAAGTAGAGCTACTAGATAGCTACTTAAAACTCTATACTAGTATAACTTTACTAATATTTTATATTTTTAAAAACTTTTTTAATATTAATAATTATTAAAGA